>JAHBCN010001368.1:0-120099 GCA_019359885.1 Listronotus oregonensis
GAGTTGCTCAAAATAAAGGACCTATAGAACACTTGTTGTAATAATTATTATACTTTGTCTTTAATTAAGTTATTAGTGTAATATGTTGTTATATTTTTTTCGGATTCGTTGTGAAATATTTTATTTAGATCTAATATAATACAATAGGGGATTGAGAAAAATATCTACAAGCAAAATTTGAGAACACTGTGTAATGAAATGAAATAAATTAAAGACTAGAATTACCCAATTAATTTTTGCATTTAACTTTTTACTTCATCTCCTATATATTTTCTGAGAAAAGGTAGTATCGCAAGAGAAGCGACTCCAAGTTTAAGCAAGCAGATTTTTTAACAAACAGTATACATTCTGTAGTTGATTGTTTTTAAACAGTGTCATGGCCAACTATTATTACACTTAAGAGCCAGCAGATTTTCAAATTTTTGCAATAGAAAAATATTATACTGGAAATATTTCGAAAACTACAAATTTTGGAATAAGCAACTTTACACAAATTTACCCTTTTTTTTAACGCTTAATAAGATGAAAGTATAAAATTAGGGGGTTTTCATTTTAAGAAATTAATTCTTAGCAGTTTTCTCAATTTCATTTATAATCCTATTTTTTAAATGCCCTGTATTAACAGTCATCAAAATATTATATAATTTTATTAAAGCAGGTCCTTTTCAATAAGAAATCTAATCAAAATTAAATAATAATGGCTTCCATATACGAAAAATTGATAATTATTTTAAGATCCTCAAACGTCATTTTTATATAAAATTTAAAATGTCAAAAGCGGTTAGACTTGAGAATAGGACATTATACATAAAAGGAGTCTAGAATTTTACGTTAAATCAAAAGATGCAATACATAAGGTGTCCCATTAAAATTCAGAAAGTTGATGCGTGTCCACGGAAAATGGAGTGTCCTGTATATACCAAAGTAAAATAATGTTAAAACATAAATTAAACTAGGAAACTTTTATATGAAACTTTTTTCTATATCTTGAATATTTCATGAGATAAGGTAGTGTCCCAAGATAAACGGGCCACCCTGTACATATGCATAATAATATGTAATACACAATAAATACGAATCTTAAACTCATTACAGGTCTGTTTGTTATCAAGGTCAGTAGGAAAGGGCAGAAAAGTGTAAGACTAAAAAGTGGAACTAAGTATAAATAAGCTCCGTATCTGATTTTTATACCAAATGTGTTTTAGATTTATTTCAAAAATTAAAAAATGGCTTTATGGTTATATTAATAAACAAACAAATTTAAGTGCAATGGAAATTCATCTTCTTCGAGAATTAGAGTAATAAAGTGAAAACTAGTTTACACCAGAATTCATACCAAACACCTAGTCCTAAACTACACTGACGATAACAAACGTTTATTTACAAAAAAGTGCAAAATAGTGTACACTATTTCTGGATAACAAACAGACCTAATGTCTAAAATATAACGGAATTGGCGGCAAAACATGCCAGAACTATGTATGTCTAAAGTTTTTGTTATTTTTTGCAGTAATGTATTTGTCTTAGGTAGATGGTGTAAAACTAATTAAGCCATTCAGCATAAGTAACTAAAAATTCAGTCTACAATGCAGGCAATAAGGCAATGAATATTTAAATCTATACATTTTTAGCTTATGAAAAATTAGCGGCGTTGGAAGTGCTTTCTATAAGAAGAAGGGGGGAAAGTAAGTAACACCCACCACTGGAATTGTTTGATCTTTACTTTTTATTACCATGGTATTGTAGTAATATAAGTAATGATATCAAAAAAATAATCTAACCGGCACTTCATTTGTATTTTGAAATAGGAAAAACGTAAATTAAGTTTTTAACTCTAGAATTCCTATCTTCAAATGCATAAACTTGGAACGTTACGAATAAGTTAAATTTAATTTTTGTGTAAAAGTAAGGAATAAATTAAATTCATAAAGGTAAGACAAAATTACATCTACTTTATAAATAGACATAACTTCTTAAATATTTCCAGTAGCTTTCATTCTCCTAGAATATCTACTAACAAAACCTTTAACAATGGTAGCAAAGCTCAAATTTTTAGTTAAATTTAAATAATGACGTAACACTAAGCGAAGGTTTATTCTTTTTATGGTATCAAGGATCTTAGGTATGTATGACTCCATCCAGAATGCTTCGACTGTTTTTAGTCCCAACACTATTTTTGCTACAGTCTTAAGGCGGCGACTGACTTGTAACTAAACGTTGTAATGTAACATGTTACACATCGAGCATTACACGCAGTGAATACAGATAGCCGAGCCGTTCGCGGCTGCTCCATGGGGTTGTCGGTTTTTTCGCAAATCCCTGGGAAGTGTTCGGCGCTAGACAATTAGTGAATCAGTTTGTTCGTTGGGAGCGAATGGGAAAGTCGCGTTTCTTTCTTATTTTATTATTTAAATAAAATCAATTTTCTGAGGTTTTGCATTGTGCATGAATCAGGATGCAGTGAAATCGTGAGCAAACCCTGCTTTTTATGACAAATATAGTACATTTTACAGAAAAATGTAAAGTAGCTTTTTGAAGAGACCAAGTTTCAAAAAAATTTAATAAGCGAATCTTGAATTATTCAATTAAATGTAATTGCAAAATTACCAAATTTTTGGTTCAGGTAAAACCAAACAGGCACCAGTAAAATGAATATTGTCCCTGGCATGAGGAAAAGTGTCAATAAATTAGTGACAGTCGGTATTTGGAAAAAAATATATATATAAATTTATTCAATCGACGCAAAAGAATCCATAATTAAGTGGCATTATGCGAGAAACAGTTTTAGAGCAGTATCTGAAATGTTTTCAGTTTATTACCCCACCAAGCCCATTCCGTCCATTTCAACTATTAAACGTATTGTCAGTAAGTTCGAGTCCATAAGAAATAATTGTAAATGTTCAACTCAGGATATCGAAAATAGCCGAAGAAAGAGAGAACAGAGAACTTAATATATACTGAGTGTGGAGAAAAACAAAATGATTAGTACGAGAGTTCTTGGGCAAGAGGTAAATAAACATCATACAACGGTATTGCGCACTTTGAAAAAACACAAAAATTATTTGTATAAATTCAAAAAACATCAAGAGCTGCAGGAAGGAGATGAAGAGCGAAGAATGGCATTTTGTTTTGAAATGATGGAAAGAGCAAATAACGATAGAAATTTTTTAAGAAATATTTGTTTTACCGATGAATGTACATTCACCCTCAACAATGAACTAAATGTTCAAAATTGCCGGTCTTGGAGCAACAACAACGCTTGGTTCATACTCGGACACAATATCCCCAAAAAACAAATGTATTTATGGGAATTATCGGACAACATATCATTGGACCCTTTTTTATGGACTATAACCTGACAGCAGAAACCTATTTGGACTTATTTCAAAGTCAAATTGGTCCCGCCTTGGAAGAAGTTGTTCGGGAAGATCAAATGATCTGGTACCAAATGGATGGTTGCCCCGCCCATAATGCCCGTATGGTTAGAGAGTATCTGGAAAATGCTTTTAACGGCAATATTATTGGTCCACGGTACCGGATACTTTGGCCAGCCAGGCCACCTGATCTTTCACCGAATGACTTCTTTCTGTGGGGTCACTTAAAAGGTGTCATTTATAAATGTGTAAAATTTGAGAATCTAAACCAGCTACAAAACGCTATTTCGTTAGAATGTAATAAAATTTCGCAATACCAACTTAGCAACGTTAGAAATGAATTTTATGATCGGTTGGAATATTGTTTAGCTGTTACTGGGGGGTTGTTTGAACATTTGATTAATTAATGTTTTTATAAAATTCCCTATTATTTTTAAAAAAGTTATTGTATTTTATTTTTCCACACCTAGTAAAATATTAAGAGTTCAGTTCTCTCTTTTTTCGGATCTATTTTCGATCTTCTACGGTAAACATTTACAATTATTTATTGCGATGGCTTTGGACTCGAATTTACTGACAACATGTTTAATGGTTTAAATGGACCAGATAGGCTTGATGGGAAAATAAATTGAAAATATTTCAGACACTGCTAGTGGTTTAATTAAATTCCAGTATGATAAAATTATTTTTTTAATGATCGATAGTAATAAATGTTATTAGTTAAACTTAATTGTTACATTAAATAAAAGGTTTGACAAAAAATAATGTTAACGTGTCTTTTACTTTGAATGTAATGGTTGTGAGATTGATGAAACGAAAAAAAAAACATTCCTTGTATTCGGCTGTACGTCAGATTTGACAAGGACTTATAACAAATTGTTTGCTGGTGGCTGGTGTCTGTTTGGCTTTACCTGAACCGAAATTTGGTAATTTTGCAATTACATTTAATTAAATAATTCAAGATTCGCTTATTAAAATGTTTTGAAACTTGGCACGAGGGTTTGTCAGATTGGTCTCTTCAAAAAGTTATCCTACATTTTTTCTGTAAAATGTACAGAACCAATAATTAACCCCCTAAAATTTACATGGGATTTCCTATGTTCCGCTCGGCGACGCACCACCCGGTAGATTTTTGTATGAAAAAAGGAGATCTAGTGGTGAAGACTTCCAACGATTGCTCTTCCATACTGAAGTACGCTGGTTGTCGAAAGGTTTTATTTACTTTTTGAAACCCAGTTTCCAAACTTGTTATAGGCAGAATGTCTTGATTAGGATATTCAGACATAATATGTTTAACATTTAAATGCCCTCCATGATGACTTCAAAAATAGATTTGAAGATATTCTGACGATGAAACGGAAGTGGCAAATGTGGTATTAAAAGAGGAGCTACTCGAGCTTTGCACCAATGAGGAGCTAAGGGTAAAATTTAAAAAAGGCTATCAAACATTTTGTCTGCAGGCAGAAATACCCGAAAAATATCCTGAGCTGTGGGAAATTGCGATCAAATTTTTGATAGCGTTACCCTCGTCATAGCTCGAGAAAAGTTTTAGTATCGTTACAAACCTAATAACAAAAAAAGCAGATTAAACATCAATGAACGGGAAGATTTGCGGTTATTCCTTACAAAACTGAAGCCATCATTAAAAATTTGCTATCAATTCATCAAGTACATCCCACCCATTAAAATTATGACTCTTTTTTTAATTGTTGATTTGCATTGTTGAAATTACGAAATGTTAAATTTTAACTCTATTAAGTCTGTAATTATATTATTTAAATGAATAAAACACAAAAAACATAATCTATTTTTCTTTTTATTTTACCACTTCGATTTAGGGTTGGAACTTAGACGCGACGCAAATTTCTATCATTTAGATCTAATCTTCACATTTTTTGACGGGTTTTGGGAATATACTAGAAATGTAGTAGCAGGGGGTCTACTAAAACCAGTAAAATTTAAAAGTGGTGTACGAATAAAAAAGATGGGGAACCGCTGTTCTATGCTAATGTTCCAGTATTATTATTGTGTTGCCACGATAATTTATTAACTAATAGTTTCAATATTTACGTTATAACTTGTTTTTGTATGATATGCCGAAAATGATCTTATGTGTGACTTCGACCTGTGTATAACCGCGGCCTCGCGCATTTTTGTCAAATTTGATGCATTTTTGATTCTAGTTCTCTAATTTTGCCCTATATTCACCTTCACAATATATGCTTTATACATAAATCGCCATCCAAATATAGGAAGAGGTTTTTAGTTATATTCAAGTATAGTATAGACGTAATAAGAAACATGACCTAGAGAAGATGATTGTTTCTGAATTTATATAGATTTTGTAAGTAAGGTATATAAAGGCTTAGTGAAGTGAATTTTGTTTAGTTCTGGTTGTCTTATATAAGTAGTAAAGTTAAGATCAAGATAAGAAAAAGCTTTGAAAAGAGTCGTAAATGAAATGTTGCTTTGTCTTTTTATTGTCAAATCCACGCAAAGGAAAGCTATAAAACCGTAGTAATATACAGGGTCCTGCAGCTCACCTCCCGTCTTATGTAGCTCATTTATTATTCACTGTAAAATTTTCATATTTTGCAGATGTTACCTTTAACCCACGGTGCATTTCAGGAAAATAATTTTGGGTATACAGGGTGTCACAAAAAAGTGTGACGTCACGATGGAGCATTTTTTTTAAATGGAACACTGTGTATTTTTTGTATATTTAGGTATCTCCTGTGGTTATTTATATTCTTCCAAAATTTTGTCAACATCGGTTCAGTAATTTCAGAGAAAAAAAAAATAAAATATAAAAAAAAACTGTTTTGCACCATTAAATTTAAAAATGAATAAAACCAATCGTGCTTGATTGATAGGATTAAATAAGAAACTTATTAAGTAACGTAATATTAGTCGCTTAGGTCATGTTTGGTTAATTCGAACTGTACAGGGTGTCCAAAATTTAGTGTAAAACTCTTCAAATTTGAAAGCACTTTATTATTCTTATTTTAAATATGAGCCCCTGTATATTTTTAGGTCATTAGATGCAGAATTAAAAAACAAACATTTTTGTAATTATAACCCTATCGAAATTCCTAACACATTAAAAGTTATTCGTTGGAAACTCATTTTGGCATGTATTTTAATAGTAATACTATTGAATTAAAATAATAGATTAGATTTTCTTAATAACGTTAACTATTACCTAGAAATTGGTTTAATTTACCTAAGTATTATCCAAAAGTATTAAAAATTAAAAATAAATAATTATTTAACATTTAAAGGTTTTTCCTAAATTAATTTAATTAATAAATAATAATAATTTATTCGAAATTTTATAATACGTCAAAATAAGATTTTGTGAGATAAATAAACTCCAATGTCAATAAATTGTTTTTCTTAGCCACCTCACTTTTATTCAATGGTATTACTATTAAAATACATGCCAAAATGAGTTTTCAACGAATAACTTTTAATGTGTTAGGAATTTCGATAGGGTTATAATTAGAAAAATGTTTCTTCATTAATTCTGCATCTAACGACCTAAAAATATACAGGGGCTCATATTTAAAATAAGAAAAATAAAGTGCTTTCAAATTTGAAGAGTTTGACCTCGAGTTTGACACTAAATTTTGGACACCCTGTACAGTTCGAATTAACTAAACATGACCTAAGCGACTAATATTACGTTACTTAATAAGTTCATTGTTTAATTCTATTAATCAAGCACGATTGGTATTTTTATTCATTTTTAAATTCAACGGTGCAAAACAGTTTTTTTTTATATTTTATTTTTTTTCTCTGAAATTACTGAACCGATGTTGACAAAATTTTGGAGGAATATAAATAACCACAGGAGGTACCTAAATATACAAAAAATTACACAGTGTTCCATTTAAAAAAATGCACCATCGTGACGTCATACTTTTTTGTGACACACTGTATAACCAAAATTATTTTCTTGAAATGCAACGTAGGTCAGAGGTAACATTTGCAAAATATGAAAATTTTACATAAAGTAATAAATGAGCTACATAAGACGGGAAGTGATCTGCAGGACCCTGTATATTTAAAATTTTCTTACTTCATTTAAACCACAGATATGTTTGTAAGTGTTGTACAGAGTAACCAAACTTACACGTTACCAATACTTTGTTTTGTTTAGTTTTATTTTACTTTTTACAACGACGAAGTTACATGATTACCATACATTATTTAAAAATAAGTGTACATACAACCATAAAGTGTTGTTATGTTTCAAAGAACTGAAAAAATAACTTACAACAATAAAAAGCTTAGACATCTATGCCAGTGCAATGGTGCTGCAAATAAAAAATAAAAAATAAGTAAGATTGTTAACAAAGACTAATAACCATCATGCATTGATAGATTGTAGAAGACAATATAGAAGAATAGTATGCAAAAATATCACCTTTTGTACCTAATAGACAGGAAAACATTTTAATATTTATTAATTTAAAATTACGAGCCCAAATTTATTAGCAATATCTAATTTTCTTATATTTGGGCCCCCAGAAAGCATAATAAATTATAAAATTGCTTTTACGATCTTGTTATCTTGTTTCTTGTTTCCCCTTTTATTTCTTTATAGGCAAAATAACCTAATTTTCAAATCATAACAGGTCTGTGTAAAGAATTTTTGTAATACAGGTTATAAAAAATAAACAAATATACAACTCGAGATTATTCAGGATCCTTTAAAATTAAAAGGATAGGCAGAATTGGAAAAAGTTAAGGTAACATTATTAAAATAAATTATTAAACCTAATTAAATAGTCCTAAAATAATACATTTTTATAAGCTAACACACTTGTCCGTAACATTTCTTTCTTCCAAGTTTAATTGTCTCGATCAAATATCTTCTCAGTACTGGTAGCGGGATAGCCAGTCAATGAGGATTACTTTTCTCGTCAGAGTCTTTTAAATTTAATATACCCCATTATTAAGACGGTTCACCACTTTGTGTGGGCACTTCCGTAAATGTGGCCTTTTTTATTATAAAACAGCCCCCGAAGGCTTAAAGTCCAAGTACCAACGTACGTCTTGGGTTACTTAGGTAAAATAAAAGGCAATTTATTAAAGAACTTAAAAATTTGGAGATTTAAAGGGGAACGAAGGACCTCTACAGGCAACAAGCTCCATAGTCTCGACACTCTAGGGATGAAGAAAGAAACAAAGTAAGAATTTAGGGCCTTCTCCAGATGGACTTTAAAGGAATGCATGAAAATGGCACCTTGTTTGACGAGTGAGTTACAAAGGTACGGCTACTCTGCCCTGAGGGTCAGTTGTAGTAAATACCAACCAATCTTGCTGGGGACATTAAAATCACCAAGAACGATTACTTTGACCGGTAAAAACAGCGGATAAAGCTAGCAGGCCTAAACCTAAATTTAAGCCAAAGGATTTTTAACCAACTAGACTCTGGGCTAAAAACTGTAGCACTCTCTAAAACAATAGAAACATACACACATACACCGCCGTAGGAACTAAAGGATAAAAAATGTTTGTACCCTGAAATAAAAGTGGCTGCTAAAAGCGTTGGAACCAATCTGAGTTTCGATTAAAAAAGAATATGACATTTAAATAGGTATAGGTAAAGGAAATTCAGATTGAAATTGGGCATACAGAATTTTTCAAAGAAATATTTTACTCTCGGGTGTGCCATTATCATGTCTGGAAAAGAGAAAGATAAAAATTAACTACAGTGTCAACAAATTATTTTAAAAGGGGCCGAAAAAGTATTTAAAAACTGCTAGTACAACATCAGTACAGTATTTTCAACTTTAAATTTGACGACTCTATAAAGTATAGAATAAGAAATGTGTCATTACAATGTAGGTTTTTTGCCGATTACTAGAAAGACGAGGAAGAAGTAAAACTAACTTACAAACCCAGAACTCGAACATCTGTTAAAACTTCGAACGAATCCGTTAAGAAGCAAGTGGGCTAGAGCTATCCCAGGCGAGGGAACCTCCACAGCCACATGCTAAGTAGATGCTTCCGCAGATCTTCTGTTTTTTATTTCACCTAACTGAGACAAATATGTAAAATCTATGCTCTTTGGCCAGGCATAATACGCTCCTTAACCCCCTGTTTTCACTTTTGAATCAATGAATATTCCTTACTGTAGATGGTTACTCTTCTAAATCTAAAAAAAAAGAATGATGGGATGTATCGATGCGTAATACTGGCATTTACTTCCTTTTCAGATTAACGATCTTCTTTCTTCCGTAATCGGTACCATTTATAGTTTTGTTGACCTCAGTACCCTTTAATCTAATATATACTTTCTTAAGGGAGCGTTTGACTATTATGTAACGCAATTTTTGGAGATTTTTGACCTACAACAACCACATGCTAAGCAGATGCTTCCGCAGATCTTCTGTTTTTTATTTCACCTAACTGAGACAAATATGTAAAATCTATGCTCTTTGGCCAGGCATAATACTCTCCTTAACCCCCTCTTTTCACTTTTGAATCAATGAATATTCCTTACTGTAGATGGTTACTCTTCTAAATCTAAAAAAAAAGAATGATGGGATGTGTCGATGCGTAATACTGGCATTTACTTTCTTTTCAGATTAACGATCTTCTTTCTT
This sequence comes from Listronotus oregonensis, assembly GCA_019359885.1. Taxonomy (NCBI): domain Eukaryota; kingdom Metazoa; phylum Arthropoda; class Insecta; order Coleoptera; family Curculionidae; genus Listronotus; species Listronotus oregonensis. The sequence goes on from JAHBCN010001368.1 coordinate 9,992, forward strand.
CCGTAATCGGTACCATTTTTTTGTTGACCTCAGTACCCTTTAATCTAATATATACTTTCTTAAGGGTGCGTTTGACTATTACGTAACGCAATTTTTGGAGATTTTTTACCCTCCCCCCTCCCTCCATGTAACGCGCCGTAACGTTTTTCTGTATCCCCCTAAAAGTCATAATTATGTGGCGTAAAGTACTGGAAAGTCGCTAAAATAAAATAAAATACGAATTTTAAGAAAAAAAAAACGTTTTAAAAAATGCGTGAGAGATTCGTTGTTCAAAACCCCCCTCCCGTCCCTGTAATGCATCGTAACGTTTTACAAGACCCTTCCCCTCCCTCCAAATTCGTTACGTAATACTTGAACGCTCCCTAAGCTGATCTTTAACCACGATTTTGAAAATCAAACGCAGGGTAAGGCAGATCTTTTTCACGGGACATAAACTTTAAAGTCATCTCATCTTTTTAACCTACTGTTATAGATGTATGGATGGAAGTATGCCCATACATTTTTCTGAAACTGGTAATTGGATTATTACCATCCTTTTTTTATTGGTTTTACTTCTACGTAAGGAACAGTAAAGATTTCATCAAAATCGGTTCCGTATATTTTATGATATAGAGATAGACTAATACGTGTAAGTGTAACGTCCTGGCCTGATATTTCGAGCTACGGGTGTCTCAGCAAGCTCTGCGTGCTGATTGGTCAGCGAGGTATACAGGGTGTCCCGAAATTAGTGGGAAAAATTTTTAGGGTGTATTCTAAACCGCAAAATAGAACGAAATAATTATGAAAATTAATTTATTTATAGAGCAGTAACGAGACAAAAATAATGTTAATTATTATTAAAAATATTATGGCAGAATAAAATTAAAACGAAAAATAGAAATAACTACTCTTTGAGAAGGTGCTCAAATAGGCTTCCGTTTTCTCTCACACAAAGTCTAACTCTACGGCGAATGCTTTAAGTTGCCCAAAGAATCAAAAAACGATGTCTTCCTATTTCATTTCTAGCTTGAATAATTCGCTGCAGTAGGTCCTCACGCGTATCGACCTCAGTTGCATGAACTATGTTGCACATATGACCCCAAAAATAATAGTCGAGTGGATTTAAGTCCGGCGATCGGGCTGGCCAAACGAACCATTTTCTACCAACTTTCCATGAACTCTCTCAAATACTTTGCGACCAGGAGTTCTCCGGTGCGGAAAACGTCTTCGATATTTCTGTACCGCAGCAAAGGAACTTCCATTACAATAGCCATACACAAAATGAATATTAGCGAGGTCTTGGTTTAAAAAATTTTGCATTTTTTTATGTATTAATTCTGATATTACAACAATAACAGCACCACCCAATATTTGACGATGAAAATGTCAAACGAAAGAAATATTAATTTTAATCCAGGGCCCACTATTGACAGATTTGTGGTTATGTCTATTAATTTACGTCTTCTGAATGTGATTTTTTCAAAACGATTTTACTCGAAAACGGGTTAAGATACAGAGATGGACTAAGAATGCCTCTTTTGTGTAAAAGTGAACCCAGTTTCATAATTTAATATGAGTAATTAAAAAACCATACAAACAAAAAATATAGGGCATAATTTACTTAGCACACAACCTGTATGTGAGGTACGCCATTCGAGGGGCTTTAGCCTCTTTAGGAAGCATTTTTCGGGGCATTTCATATGAATTTTGTGTCTTATTTTGCGGTCTAGACTACACCCTCTAAATATTGCCCACTAATTTCGGGACACCCTGTATACCCCTTCCCACAGACCAAGAGTGGCAAAGTAGTCTTGACCGACTAGTTGAACTGTAAAACGATGCATAAAAGTTGCTCTTCGTGTTGCTCTGTTGGGAGCTGCTAGAGGAGGAATTATACTAGCCAACTCCACTGAGCAGAAGCCGTGAAAATATCTATAGAAGAGCGACAGATCCCCTACAGCTCGATGGTGGGCAAGAGGAGGAAGCTTTTTTGTAAGCGTGGCATCATTAATAAGACGAACAGCTCTTCTTTGAATGGAGTCCAGAATGCTAAGTGTTGTAGAAGACGCCATTCCCCGGGCCTGAGAACAATATTCTAAAAAGTGTCTGATTTGGGATACATACACAATTTAAGCTTTTTTGAAGCTGCTGAGGCTTTGAATGTAATGTGTTTGTGCCAGTTGATGTTATTCTCAAAAGTAACGCCGACAAGATTATTAGACTCCTTGTTCTGCAGAACTTGGCTGCTTATAATAACATGTAACGAATGAGCATTGGCAGATTTTTGCGACAGCGAACATGACTGTGTTTTGAAGGCATTAAACTGAACAAGATTTTTGGCACCTCAATCCAAGATAAGTTTGAGGTCTTGTGAGAGAGACATCGGCATTGACCTACGTTTGGTCTCCAAATCAGGCTTATTGACTGTGGTGAGAAATTGAATGTTAGAGAGAGGTATCGTCAGCAAAACTATAAATGGGATTAATTGTGGTTAGTTAGAGAGAAGATCGTTCATGTGTAAAAGAAACAGAGAGGGTGTCAGTACTGAGCCCTTGGACACCCCAGCATTAATCTGGTAAAAGCTGGAAGAATGACCATCTACAACAACTGATGTACATCGATCAGAAAGGAAACTGGAGAGCCAAAAGCAATATATATATATATATATATATATATATATATATATATATATATATATATATATATATATATATATATATATATATATATATATATATATATATTAATATATATATATATATATTAAATTTAGTGCACTAAAAACGGTCAAATTTCCGATGAATTCAACTATAGCCTCGTATAACTATTAGACAAGTAAACTCAGCAAAAAATCGTAAGATACCTTTTTTGTAGAGCGGTCAATTTTCGACAAAATTATGTCAAAAAATTTTCCGTATAATACACTATTAGTTGGAAATAAAAATCAGAAGGTAAAAGAAAAAAAATCCTATATTATTCTTATGGAAAATAGAAAAATGCGATGCGGACTATCTTAGTATTAATATTAGGAGCTCAAATTTTAACTGGCGTATTTTTACAATAAAACGGAACTTTGAAGCCTGTTTGCGAAAAAAAAATAGCAAAAATTTAGTCAAAAACGTTTAACAATAATAATACTAATTTAAGTATTCGTTTAAAAAATAATTAATTCAAACTTCATACAGTGTTAGTTATGGTTAGTGGGTATTTACAATTTTCGATACTTTTGCAGGGTCTCGTTTGTTACGAAAGTTACAAGGGTGCGGATTTCATGCTACTTTTCGTGAAATAAAAAATGCCGTTGACAAAATTTATATCACTTTTTGTTTTAAAGATAAAGGGTGATTTTAAATCTTTTGAATTTTTACTTACCCCTCGTATCTAGAATACTCCATAAGGTATTCATAAGTAAAAACGGAATCTTATACAATACCTGGCATTTATCTCTTATTATAACTATGGAGGACTAGAGAAAGAAGTTAAGAAGTAAAAACGAAGCAGATGAACCTTAAAAAAATGTGTCCAAGTTAATAGTATTTTTATTAGAAAACGATAGGGTGCGCTGGCTACGATCGTACGGACTACTGAAACAGTGTTGCCGTTATAGTGGAATTCATCCTATTTTTTCAAAAATAAGATAAAGAGTTTTTTTATTAAATATTTTTTTAGCAAACTATTTTGTATAAAAATCAAACTGGTTAAATTTTTAAAGGAAAAAGTGTTAATAAAAATTGGAAGATAATAATAAAAAGCTATATTTGGAAAAAACGTTTATTGAACTAGAGCAACTCCGGGTTCGGATTAAGCAATAGGCTTTTTTGAGAATGCGAAAAATAAAGTGTCAATTACTGTTATCAGTATAAATTAAGGGTTTTTAAATGGTTATTTATTAACGTAAGTTGAAAATAATAATTAATTTATTTAAAAATTCGTAAATAAAAATGCATTTTGTAACGTTTGTTACGTAACACAAAACGCTCCTGATTGGTCGTGTTTATGATGACATCACCTGCTTGTAAACCTCGTTTGCCTACTTGGGCTATAAATTAGCCTTTGAAACTGTTTTAATAAGATTTTCCTATATTATCCATTGTTTTTGTGTGATTTATTTGCAATATTTTACAAATTCTGTCAAGTATTTTTACCATGGACAACGCAATCATGGCCGGATTATTTTTTAAAAATAATTCCGACTTTAATGCTTCAGAGCTAGAAAATGTGAAAACAGCAAAGTAGGTATAATATCACTTTAGTGGTAACTTAAATTATATCATAAGAAAGTAAAATAATGATAAACATCCACAGCAAGCAAGAACTTTTATTACAGTATTTACAGTTTCGTGAACACAAACGATAATTCAAGACTTCTCACCGTTGATGTTCCGGGTTCGATTCTGCTTCATAGCTTTTTTTTAGTTTATTAATCTTTAAAAAACTTCTCAAATTTATTTATATTAATTTTTATAATTAAATAATTGTAACCTTAGTTCACATATATATGCCTCAAAATGATGTACTGACAGAAAAGTTTTTATGAATGTAGAGATCGAACGCTGTTAGAACAACACCGATACGTCACGGTTTTATATCAGTTTGCCATATGAGACCGTGACATATCGGTGTTGTTCTTACAGCGTTCGATCTCTAAATGTATGTTTTTCAATGGATACCTTACAAACCCCGTGTAATTGTAATAAATCGGCATTTCTGGTATACAGATGGCCTCAAGACCAACAAGGGAGTAGGAGCTGGCATCTATGGAGAAAAGCCTAGAAAAAAAATAACCTTAAGTCTTGCTCAGCACGCCACGGTTTTCCAAGCGGATATCGCAGCAATAATGCATTGCGCCGTGCGGATTAAAGAAAAAGGGAGTAAAGGAAAACATATCGTCATTTACTCAGACAGCCAAGCGGCCCTGAAGGCCATCAGTTCTCCAAAAGTTAATTCCAAACTAAAGGGAGCTGTATACAGGCCCTGGAAAAAGTCGGATTGGCAAATAAACTTACGGTAGCCTGGGTACCAGGTCACGAGGGCCACCCAGGTAACGAAGAGGCCGACGACCTAGTCAAAAGAGGATCAGCCATGAAAATGATAGGCCCGGAGCCATTCTGTGGAATCTCGGCAGGCCTCTAAAGCATATATTAAGAGTTGGGTAGATAGAGAGTTTCAAAGCTGGTGGGTACAAACACCAGGACAACGACAGGCAAAGCAGTTCATTAAGACCTGCTCGGCCAAGTTTACTTCGGACCTACTGAGCCACAGTGGTAAGGTCGTAAGGATAACGGTGGGTCAACTAACAGGACATTACAAATTCAACAAGCACCTGGAAAAAATAGGCCTGGTGGAGGATAGCCTGTGTAGGATCTGCCAGGAGGCTGAAGAAACAGCCGTACACGTGTGGTGCCACTGTGAAGCACTATGTAGGCTTATGTTTACTAGGCTTGGAGAGGAAAAGTCAAAACCGGCGAGATATATGAGTGGCCAGTGGCCAGTGTCAAGACTCTGGAGTCTAGTTAAGAAGACGGGCCTGAACAAGGTACTCTAAAGAATGATAGAAGAAACCACAATAAATCTGGTAAGGTTGCAGTGGTGGAGGTCATTTTTGCCATCTCCGCTCAAATAATTTAATAATCTACATAAAACAATGCCCGTTTTTGGAACACTCTTATTTTACTCCTTTCCTTCCTCTATTCATCCGTAATTATAACTTAATATACAATAACATAAAAAATGTCATTTTTATAGTAGATCGTCAATACACTGGCATATGCGCAATTATTTAAACAAATTATCCCCATAAAAGGATACAAAACTCCCCCTTGTAACTATAGACCTATATCTCTTGTTTCAGTTGTTTGCAAAGTAATGGAAAAATTCATTAATTCCCAAATCTTAAAGTATCTGGAAAAACATAAGATCTTACATGATAGACAATATGAATTTCGTCACAGTAGATCCACAGCTGATCTTCTTTCCTTTGTCTCACACAACTGGAACAAGTCCCTTGAGTTTCTTGATGAATCCCAGATCGTTGCTCTTGACATATCCAAAGCTTTCGATCAGGTCTGGCATGATGGGCTTCTTAACAAACTTCCTTCTTACGGTCTTCCAGCTAAGCTTTACTTTTGGCTTTCCAGTTTCCTTCCTAATTGACGTATATCAGTTAGTGTAGATGGTCATTCCTTCAGCTTCTACCAAATTAATGAGGGGGTGCCCCAGGGCTCAGTGCTGGCACCCACGCTGTTTCTTCTACACATTAACGATCTTCTCTCTTGCTCTTGCCCACCGTCGAGCTGTAGGGGATATGTCGCTCTTCTATTTTCACGGCTTCTGCTCAGAGGAATTGGCCAGTATAATTCCTTCTCTGGCGGCTCCCAACAAAGCAACACGTAGTCCAACTTTTATGCATCCTTTTACAGTTCAGTTAGAGAAGCCCCGAACTTCCCGCTTTCTTCGTTTCTTCATACCTAGAGTGTCAAGACTGTGGAACCTGCTCCCCGCAGAAGTTTTTTCTTCTCCTCCCAATCTCCAAATATTTAAGTCCCGTGTGAACAAACTCCCTCTTACCACACTTAAGACACCCACGGTACGTTAGTACTTAGGCATTAGCCTTCGTGGACTGTCCCAAGATAAAAAAATAAATAAAAATGATATTTGCATTTCTAAAATGCCAAAACTCAATACACTGTGAGTCATAGTATTTTAAAGTTATAACATTGAGGAAGCCTTTATGTACGTTTCATTTTAATTAATTTATCGCAAATTTAAAATCATACGATTTTTAGAATATTAAGTCAGTATTGTAATACTCGACAAAAATTGCCCAAACTGATTACATAACGCAAAATTCGCATCTTCTAGATATCTCTTGTAGGGCATTTAAAAGAACTATGATTTGTTCATGTATATTTTGAAATGCAAGCATAGTGGCTGTCGGGTAGATTTCGGGTTAGATAAATTTAAGCTTTCAAAAAATCCCCAAAAAATATTGGGATGGATAGATCAGAGGACCTTGGAATCCACCTAATTGGTTCATTACTTGTTATCCATTTTTCGGAAAAAAACATTTTCTGAAAATAAGGTAATCATTTTTGCATGACGTCAGCAACGTCTTGCAATATTGCCAAATATCAGTAAGCATTAAGGGTTTCTTTATAAATTCTATAGACATAAAACCCAAATCCTCCTTGCTGGGTGCATATCGAAAATTTGACACCCTTTACAGTATAAGTTAAATATTAATTTAGGTAAATTAACACCGTACAGGGTCTTTGACTATGTTTACGGGGCTTCTAAGGTCTTTATTTTTAAAGAATGTTTACATAAAAATTGTAGGATTTTTTTCATATTATCTTTTGAAATTATCGGTAAAAAAATATCGCAATAAAAAAATGGAAAAATATAGGCAACTTCAACTTTTTTAAATGAAACACCCTGTATATTATGCGCTACAACGAAAGATCTTTTTTTTCATTTCAAACATATACAGTGTGTCTACTTAAGTTGGCAACATATGAAAAACTTTTTTATTATTAAATTTACGAAAAAAAGTTATTCTTCATAAAAAGTTCTGCATGCTCTAAAAACTAGAAATATTATTATTTTTCAATCCTGTACGAGATAAGTCAAAAAATACGAATTTTAGTCGTATTTTTTGTAATAGTAGTGGCGTAAAGTACCTTTATATTTAAGAATATTAAAAATTGTTATTATAAAAAATTGTTCGAAATTAAAAATCACGTTTAAATATGCAGTTGCATTAATTTATTATACATTTTTTTTTTATTATTTTATCTCTACTCGGCCAACGAAAACTTAACTGTTGTACATATAATCTAGGATGCTCCAAAAAGAAATGTCAGAAAGTAATTTTTGGACACATATTCTAGAATGCTTTGACAAGAAATACTTGACAGTGGCATTCAAAATATCAGTTGAATTTAGCGAGATTCGGTAGAAATTCCGTAGAAATGACAGCAATATGTTTTTTTTTAATTCGAATGGATGTAACTGCATATTTAAACATAATTTTTCATTCCGAACAACTTTTTATAATAACAATTTTCGATATTTTAAAATATAAAGGTACTTTACTCTTAAGCCAAATTAATATTTTTTGACATACCTTGTATAAAATTGAAAAAAAATTGATATCTGTTGATTGCGTTTTGGGTTTCAGAACCTGCAAAACTTTTTATAATATAGTATCAAGAAAGCCACAGAAACAATAAAATTGTTATGTTGCTGAATTTGATGAGGGTTTTCTTTGGACCAATAATGTTTATTTTTGTGATAAAACATTCCTGCTGAAGTGAAGGAACTGAAGGAAGACTTGTCGGTGAATAAAATATTATTTAAAAACTTTGGATCCTGCTGCATAAACCTAGCTATTTTTAATGCATACTTAGGTCGGTCCTGCATGTTTTGTTTAGGAAGATTCTGAACGGACATAAATTTATAAGGATAAAATTTGTAAAATTTTAAGGTTAAATAAATTTTATAATCTGTTTTATTAAGTTTAGATGCCGCATCCAAGATTGATATTTCATGATTTTCAAAAATTATTGAAAGTAGTTAGTGCTAGTCCAATAGAAAAAGTATAATAATTATCCTGAAAAAACGAGGATATCCAAAATTTTTTTTCATTTCGTGCTGCAGTCCTTTTCTTTACTTTAAAGCTATTTCGTTAAATAAACTTTCTTACTATGTATTTAATAGTATCTATAGAGGGTACCCGTTGTTAAGGATATAATAAGTAATACTCCCTTTGCACTGTCGTCACATTATTATTGTTACCATAAAAAAGACGCATAATAGCGATTTTTTGTTCTTCTGAATAACCCATCGACAAAAAAGCAATACAAACTACTTTTAATGGTTAAAATGATAAATTTCAACTTTTTACAATACCAATACGTCAAATTTATTAAAACAATTTAATTGTTTTTATAGCTTTCTTGATACTAATATGATTTTTTTTTCAATTTATTTATATTTTAAGCTCAAATATCTCAAAAATGGTTTATCCAAATATCATCAATGTATATATATTTGAAATCAGAAAAAAAGATATTTTATTGTAGCGCATAATATACAGGGTGTTTCATTTAAAAAAAGTTGAAGTTGCCTATATTTTTCCATTTTTTATTGCGATATTTTTTTACTAAAAATTTCAAAAGATAATATGAAAAAAAACCTACAATTTTAATATAAAACATTTTTTTCTGTCTTTTAAAATAAAGGCCCCAGAAGCCTCGTAAATATAATCAAAGATCCTGTACAGTTGAAATGTAAAAAAAAATCATGTAACAGACACATGAAAGTTAAGTACAAATTATACAAAGTGAATCAGAAAAAAAACAACAAAAAATTGTACATTACTTATCTACAAAAATATACTAGGTTTTTTGTTTTTTTAAAAAAACATCTTTGACATAAAATAACCTAAGAAAATATTGACAATTTAACTAGCAAATAAAACAAACTAAAATTTAACTAGCATTAGATAGTAAAGCGAACAAGTCAACAGTATAACCATTTTAAAATATTGACATTACTGACTTTATTTTTTATTTAAAGTTAGGAAGTGTATTATTACATCTGACTCTTCATATTATTTAAGCATAAAAAATAAATGCCTTTGCAATGATCTCTATTGAACAAGTTATAACAAGCGGCATTTTAAACTTCAATGAAAAAGTTATTAATAAGTTTATTGCTGACAAAAACAGAAGAATGGACTTTTATTTCAAAAAATAGAGTTCGTGTGTAATTGCTTATATTACAGTCACAAATATAAAATGTTTTTGCCTCAAATTAAAAAAAAAATTACATTACCTACCTAAATGGTATGTATGACGTATGCTATTTTTTGCTGTTGTATTTTGAGCTCTTCCTTTTAAAACAAACCACGAACCGCCACTGTTAATATTGTTTAAATTACACCAAAAACAAACTAATTTTATTAATTTTCTTTCAAATCACTAAACAAATTATAAGAATGTATAGTTAAGATTTAAAAAAATATATTTGCAGCTTATTATATGTCCTGTAAAACACAGAATCTTGTATGTTTTAAGTAACATATTATGTTTTTGTTATCTTTAATCACATTTTTATTGGACAAAATTATGACATTACTAGGTGTTATCATAAATAAAGAGCAATTAAAAGCATTAGTATTATTTTTTTAATTAAAAAAAAAAATCATAGAGAAACAGTATACGCATACGTATAAGCATACATATGTATTATTTACATACCTACACTGCAGCTGTAATTTTGTTATACCTTCTAAAACACATTTTTGTACTAGTTTAAATATAAAGTGATTTTGTTCCTAGTGCACACAAAAAAAAGATTTTTCAAAATAAGAACATAGATGGTTTTAAAAAATATATTTTGTCTAGAAACCCTGTGCTATTATATTAAAAACATGTTTTTGTTATAAAGATTTTAAAACTCTTAAAACAAAACATAAATTTCCTTAGTCGATTTATTCATTTTAATACCATTTATTTCAAAATAAAAATTCCATTTCTCATTGCGAAAAAATGAGTCACGTAAATTAAAATCATATAAAGTCACAATTTAAATTCAAAGCTGTCTTGAATTAAAATAATAAGATATAAAAATAATGAATCCAATTCTTAAAATTGAGAGTATATAAACTCTTGTTTTGTAATATAAGTTTCACTATTTTAGCAACGAATTCTTTCAGTTAAAACCGCCTTTATCTCATTTTAAAATTTCAAGATCTCATTCCAAGAACTTCTTGATTTTAGTAATATACCATGTCAATACCAGAAATAGGTGCAACAACATCTATACTGGTATATGTGAAATAGAAAAAGATAGACATAGTTAGCCGCTGCGGTGATGTCCGTGACGTTTGTGTCTCGTTTCGCGTCTAGTGGTTAGTTGTGGTTAGTTTACTAGTACTATCGATACGACCTTGTGTGTGAAAATTTAAAAATGTAAATCGGGAATTTGATGCTGGTAAGTATTTTTCATTATTAAAATATTATTTATACCTCTTTGCTTTGGGACTATACCTATTTAATATAGTGAAATAAAACTAAAACACCTTTAAACTCCCCCAAAATTGATAAAAATCTACCAAAACGTTTAAATAATTTTTGTACTGTCCGCCATTATCAATAGATGCCTATCTATTGACATGAACCACAACGACGCCGACGTTATTAGATAAATTAGATTAGCACCAAGGTAATTAATAATTCAATGAGTTTTTAAGAGATATTGGAGAGATTGGACTTTTTTAAAAGAATTTTAGGAAAATTATGTTAAATATAGAAGATTTTTTACATTTTTAGAATATTTTTATACAGGGTGTCTGTGAAAGGTCTTTACAAAACGCTAGCACATATTCCTAAGGCGAAAAGAACTTTTAGAGACACCCTATATATAATTCGCGGAAGATCAGTGGAAACCTTTATGACATAAATTGGTTAGGAAATTATAATTGGCCAGGCATGAGTTTTTCTCATTTTTTAAAGCAGATTTTAAAATACAAAACAAATTTTGAAAGTGATAAAATTATTAAATTTTGGTTGTCGGTATATACAGTCTGTTTTACTTTACTTTTTAGGTAATTATGGAGATACTCATTTTAAAAGGGAAACCTCAACCACCAGTTAAGTTCAAGTTGAGCCGAGTTTAAGCCAACCTTCTACAACCGGCCCATATTACATTTCACCATAAAAGACTGTTTGCCGCTTATTAAGATATTTTAAATTTAAAAATAAGAAATGTTTTTGTGTTAAATTTCTAAAGATTAGGGATATCTTGAGTTTGTATTATTTAGAAATTTTAGTATTGTTTTTTTTACTGCTAAATAATATATATTTAAAAAAAAATAAACTGTTATAACTTTAAGCAAGTTTTTTTACTTTACTTCTAGGTACGTTTTTAGTGTAGTTACAGAATTCAAAAAGTAACTATGAATTTTGCCCCAAATCTCTTTGGATCTGAAAAAAATTGTGTTTTTGAAATACGACAACGGCATTGTCTCTGATTAACATTTTGCATATTTTGTTTTATAAAGATAAAAGATAAAGATAAAGATAATTTTTATTTCCTCAATTTATAAGTACAAACAGCACAATAATTGACGAAAAAGTCAAAAAGTCCTTAAAATAAATACTACAAATTAACAAAAAAAAATATTTAAAACAAAAAAAAACAGTCAAAACGTTTTGTACTAAAAATAACTTACATAAAGAGTAAAAGAAAAACAACAGTAATGAAGTAGATATTACCTTGAAAAAAAATCCTCAAAGCAGTAACAAGTTCTATCTAGTAGAAACTTTTTTAATTTACTTTTAAAAACATTGATATTCTTGGAGTTTTTTATGTCATCATTAAGGGAATTATAACATTTACAACAATTAAAATAAAAATGTTTTTGGTATGTTGCTGTCCGATGCCTGTCCGGAACCAATAAAGCTCCATTTCTAGTGTTGTGATCATGTTGCATACCATTAGTTACAAATAAGCTTCTATTTCTGTAAACATAAATGCACAGTTCCAAAATATAGGTTGAATAAAAAGTCAAAATTTTTAATGTCTTAAAAGCGTCACGACATGTTTCTCAATGTGTTAAACCACTGATTATCCGAACTGCGTACTTTTGAAGCAAAAAAACCCTATTAACCTGAGCACCCCCACCATAACAAATAATCCCATATTGTAAATGGCTATGAAAGTATGCATAATAAAGAGTAAGAAGGGTGTCTCTACTGCAATGTTGGGACATGAAATTTAAAGCATAACAAGCACTACGTAATTTTGCACAGAGAAAATCTATATGCGAGTTCCACTGCAACTTAAAATCCAGATTCAAACCTAACATTTTAGTGGTTTCGCTACAATTAATAGGACTTGTCGTATTTTCAAAAAGTGTAAATTTATCTAAATTGGGCCGCCTTGATAGAGTATACAAAAGAGCTGTGGTTTTGCTTGTATTTAAATTAAGATAATTTTTTTCTGACCACAAAATAATTTTACGATATACGTTTTCACTACTAATTTTTAACTTACTAAGGGTGTTTTCTTTAATTAAAATATTAGTATCGTCAGCGTAGCAAACTGTATATATATTTGAATTGGTACTAAGATAATTAATAATGTCATTCGAATAAATCAAATAGAGTAGAGGACCCAATATAGATCCCTGTGGTACTCCTCGGGTAATACGACTCCTTTCACTCTTTGCCCGATTTAGCCGTACAAACTGAAAGCGATTTTCCAGATAACTCTTCAAAAAATTGTATGGAACCCCCCTAACCCCATACCGATACAACTTTTCCAACAATAAATCGTGGTGTACACAATCAAAAGCGCGCGAGAAATCCACAAAAAGTCCCAAAACACAAAAACCACTATCCAATGCCTCAACAGTCCACTTTTGAAATGCACATGATGCTGTTTCAGTACCTTTATTCCTAGTAAAACCATGCTGCATAATTGATAGTAACTTGTTATTTGTCAAGAAACTTGTTAACTGTGTTTTTATTGGTAATTCAAATATCTTAGAGATAGGCGAAAGTAGACTTATACCCCTGTAATTAGTATATAAATTAGAATCCCCCTTTTTATATATTGGTATGACAGTAGCTAATTTTAGTCCATCTGGAAAAATTCCGTTTTCCATTGATAAGTTAACGAGAAAAACAAGAATAGGAGACAACTGATTTTTACATTTTTTTAACAAATTGTTTGATATATTATCCACACCGCAGGCATTGGAATTCTTTAAATTGTCTATGAAAATATGCAAGTCCTGCTCACCAATAGGCAACATAAAAAAGGTCTTACCAAAAGAAGGTACATTACGCGACAAAAAATCATAGTCAATCTGATTATGGACAGGGTTACCATCCACACCAGCAAAGTTAATGTTAAAATTATTTGCAACTACTGCATCGGACAGCCTCACACCATTGTCCAAAATTTCTACTTCCTTTCTTGTTACATCTTTTTTTTGCAATTTATTTATGACCGACCAAACAGCCCTTGATTTATTTTGTGCATTATTTATTAGATCATCGTGATATTTAATTCTAGATAATTTTAGCTTTTCCCGATACTGACGGTTTAAATATATAGATAAATCTTTATAACGCCGATCATGTTTAGATAGTTCGGTATAAAGAGTTACTCTTTCTTTTAAGTGTAATATTTCTGGACTTAATTTATGCGTTTTACTGCCTTTTTTGTTAAGAAGACGTCGTTGTAGAGGAAAGCATGATTTAAAATAAAATAAGAGCAAATTGGACATGACTGGTGTAAAACATCACTCCAATCTTCAGACTGTAAACTTTGAACAAAACGAGTTGTATTATTATTACAAAAATTTCGTCTATATTCATAAATATTCGGTCTTTTGGAACACTGATCATTTACAGATATTCCTAGAAATTGAGAGTAATGATCAGATACTGTAAGGTTTACAACATTTGCTTTATATTTCAACTCTTCACTAATTAAAAAATTATCTATGCAACTGCTTGAGCTTACAGCTACCCGTGTGGGTTCCTTTATAGTAAAAATAATTTTAAAGCAGTGCAGAAGATCAGTTAAAATTGTCAAATTAGCACTGGCCTCGCAAAAATTTAGGTTAAAATCACCTCCTATAATAACATTATATTTAAAATTAGAAACATACAACAGTAAATCCTGAAAAAGGCTTAAAAAAACTCCAAAACCACCTGAAGGTGGACGATAAACAACGACTATAATACTTTTCAGTTTATCAATTTTTACACTAGCGCACTCCAAAACTCCTTCCAAAGAAAACTTAGACACATTAAGCTCGGTACATCTAAAACTAAATTTATCGTTCGTAAAAATTGCAACACCCCCATGACCCAGATTCGAGCGGCAGTACGAAGTACACAGGCTAAAGTTTTCAAGTTTAAGCTCTCTTAATTGCGACTGCCTTTGCCAATGTTCCGTTATTAAGAGTATGTGACATAAATGACCTTTTAACGCGGTGTCCATAACTAAAACCTTATTACCTAGGCACTGAACATTTTGGTGACATATTATGATGATAGAGTTATCCTTGTGATCCGGCAAGAAAAAACTGCTTCGTCTGATTTACACTTGCAGGTTGGACTTTATTATTATCGTCGATTGTTGTAAGATCAATTTCCAAGTCACTATTTATTTTTTCGCATTCTTGGACCTGTGGCGTGGCAGATATTGTAAAAGTTTCAGTAGTTAATTCTTTATTGTTTTGTAAAGTCACATCAATTCCACTATATTTATACCCCGAAAAATCTTTAACTGGCCTCACCTCTATTAAATTGTTACTATTAATGTACTTATTTATTACATAATTATCACACAGCGCAGAAAGCAAAACTTTTTTAATGTAGGGCTTTAGAGTAACAGTAAAATTTTCAAAATTTATATCCCGAAGATGCTTATTAGTTTCAAAATAATTCACGTGCCGAAAATTATAGGCAGCTTTTGCCAATTCACAGTTAAAATTAAACATTAATTTATTTAAAACAACCCGGTTTTTGCAGTAGGTAGCTCCCACTAAAGTTACATTTGTGCTTGTAAGCGATTCTAAAGTCTTATGTAACATGTGGACATCTATTTTCCTGTCTTTTAAACATTAATAACTCCCGCAAAAATAATTAAATGATCAGTGGGTCCAAAATCCGAACAGAGAAGGTGAGCATCTTTAATAATATCGTTAAAAAGACCGTTTGGTTTAAAGAAAGAACTGACCGAAAAGTTCTGAGACTCTTTAGATAAAATACTGTTTAGCATGGACACACATAGTTCAACATTATTATCACCAATCACCAGGATTCTGGGTTTAGTGCTAACATTTTCATTTGTCTCGCATTTATTTACTTTAACTATTTTGCTTGGTTGAAAATTCAAAAAATCTTTAACCGCTATTGATTTTTTTGGTGATTCGGGTATCGGTGTGTTCTTTTGCATTTCCTTTTTTGCTTTAGTTAAGGTAACTTGAAGAAATTTTAATTGTTCTTCCAGACACCGAATTTTATTTAATAGGCCAAAAACGGTTTTGCCGATTTTCGGCGGTTTTTTATTCCTTGAGACACAAATGGGATTCTCCATTTTTTGTTGTTGTTTATTTGCTTGGTCAGAATGCAGAAAACTAGAGTTCAGTGAACCTTTTAAACGATTTATCAGCTCGCATTTTTTACCTCTTTGTGGAAGTCGTCGTTTTTTTAGTTCTGCTTTAAGGTCAACCAATTTTAAATGCGATAAACGAACAACACTCATTGTTTAGGGTAAAATTTAGAATGACACTTAAAAATACAAAGTTAAAATTTATTTTTTACACTATCAAAACTGTTGTCTTCTAAAAATGTATTATACCCGAAAACACAAATTTTAACACAATATTAACAGTAATAAATGAGTCTGGATGTTTAAATAAACAGGGTGTTTTGGAAGAAAAAGCAAATATTTTAATAAAGGATCTTGGACGTGAAAATTAGAAAAAAGTTCATATAAATGCTGGTACGGAAATGCATTTTTATCCAGTGTGTTGAAAGTTTAAATAAAAAATAATCTTTCATTTATATTACAAAATTGGCCAATTTTACATAAACCTGTTACGTTTAACTTAAACTTGCCAAGAGGTTTGCCAAGACTTATTTTTCCTGTATCTCGAAGCATTTCCGGACCCACATTTATATGTTTTTTTTCATATTTTAAATTCGAATTTAACGTCTAAAATAACCCATTGAAATATTTACTTTTCTTCCAAAACACACAGTATACCTATTTAATAATACAGACTCATAAAACAAAATATTGGAGGTGTCAAAATAAAAAAATATTTTTTCAAATGAATTTAAAAACCTAGTATCACAATAGAAAGAAATGGGGATTTAAAACTGAGATCCTAAGTTACATGAAGTAAATAAATAAGGTATTAAAACACGCCCTTGCAATATGTTACACTGAAGAACAATTTCTTCAGTTTATGATGCAAAGTTCTTAAATTAAGAAACTTGAGCCTTGTATTACGTAGTAATTTTATCAATTAAAAATATCAAGGTTTTTAAATAAAAATCAACACATTTTAAAACGAGAAACAGGTCTCTCATATTGAGAGCATCAGTATTTTAAAATAATGGTACGAAAGATTCTGATTAAAAAAATATTTTTTTAAAATATGTAATTAGTTGTTTCATCTAAAATCTTGAATGTCTTTAAAGCAAAATCATTTTTTTTCGGATTACGTCCATGGAAATAAAGAAATTGGTTTCTTTATTTGAGAAAATATTCTTTTGCCACATATGAAAGTCAACATGCTCTCAAAATGAGGCAAACGCGTTTACAATATGATATTCTTTTTTTGAGTGTGGATTTCTAATAAAAAACCTTTAAAAATTAATAATAAAGTTAACAGATAAAGCCCTCTATAGTGCTGATTTTTGGTTTATATAAGAATTAGAATATAATCATAAATCTTATAGCATACATATTCCCATATATTGCCTTTAAAGCAAAAGCTAAATTAACACTTAAAAGCATGCAATAAACAATATCATACCTTGACACTGATAGCCTTGTTTGCCCAAACCCCTGAAAACAAAACCACCATTAACAAGTTAAAGCAACCCATTGTGCAAATTGAAATATTGTTCGTAATAAGTAGCTACACAAGGAGATATCTTGCAGTTGTAAATATTTTAAGACAATTTAAAGGAAGCAGAAAAATTTTTCAATAGTTAATTACACATGCGGCGCGGTTTCAGCCTTTTCAGTTTTTGGTTATTAAAAAAATGTTTTTTTTTTAAATAATTTCTTTATATTATTCGTAAAAACACTTAGTAAGTAACTTTCTTAGAATAATCTAAGTACATCTAAAAGTAAAATACCTACATCCTTTTGCATAATTAACTATATGTAAAAGAAAATACATAATAAGACAGTTTTATCAATTTGATTAGTAAAGACAGGCACATTAAAGATTATTTATTTCATTATTAAAAATGGGCTTGCCTTTCCCTAACCTATCCTAAAAATGTGTTATTAAAAATTTAACAGTCGAAATATAAATTTCTGAATAGGTAAGATGTACTATGCAATAGAATTTATTATTTATAACCTTTCATAAAAAAGCTTTTTAAAACTCTTTTAGGAGGCTTTCTACAAGAAACGTGCAAAACAGTTTTTTATGTTTTTAATAAATAATAGAAAGTGCAAGTTTACGAATCAAATTTAATAACAATTATTACTTTTTTATTTCTTTTTAAGTTTTTACATTTTTTAAGTTTACTGTTATAAAGTTATATTAGCATAAATTATTTTTCATGAAATCACTCAAAAATATTTCATTTAAGGTAAGTTTAAATGTTAAAAAACGCCAATTACTTTTTATTTTAAAAAAATATTACTTAATGTCACCAGCTTTGTTAGCAATATTTAATTTCCTCTGATATTACTAACATTTTGGGGCGCCATAGCAATTTTTCAGTTCTCCTCAGTCTTATAATTTGTTTTAAGAAACATGTTTGTGTTCGTTGTATTTTTTTAAATTTTAAATTTAAAATTCAGGTAAGGGTCAATGACATAGTCTCAACTATGTTGCTAAATAACTGTCAAACTAAAAAATTAGGCTTGAGCATTTTATGTTAGAGGGCTAGGCATGAAATTTAAATATTTTTCTCAATTTTTTTAACATCAGTTTTGTTAAATTTGTGTTAACAAAACTGAGGTGCTGTTAGCAAAATTAATTATTTTTTGTAATTTCGAGGTGACACAGTTTACTAACAAGTGTAAATTAAGGTTTACTAAAGTTAAAAAACCACTCTCACATCTACTAGTGGTAGCAAATGGTACTAACATTCTTAGAGCTCTGTCAGACAATATAAAGAATAATTTCTTACGTACTCTTTTGCAGTACATTTTTATGAATAATATTATGACCGTTTTGCCGAAAAATGGCCATCCTAAAAAAACAACACTAAAGAAAAAAAAAATGTTAAAAGGTGTATGAAAAAGCTAAGGAAAAAAATAGAAAATTACCTGTTTGAAGAGAAGCGAGAAAAAATTAATATAAAAGGAAAGAACAGGAAAAAATTGAACTAAATAATTTATCTATACGAAATAAAAAAAAAGGATAGGAAAAAATGGAGGCAAGGCCAAAAAAAGTTCTACCAATTAAAAATGGAAAGAAATAATATGGCTAAACCGGTAGACGAGTTTATTCCACCAACAACTCCTACTTTAATTCTTGGAAATGCACCAGAACAGGACTCAAGACCTATATTGAAACAACAAAAAATGGGTTAATATGTCAGGTTTTTCTGACAGCTACTACTTTTAATATTTTATTTTTTTACTTATTACATTTCAGGTAAATTACTTAGAAGAAACAAAGAACAAAAATTAAGAAATAAAATAATTAATTTGAAGTAACAAGTAAAAATAAATAACAATAAATATCGCAAAAGAATAGAAAGATTAAGAAAAAATAAAAACCTAATACTTTCAAAATGCTGAAAAAATACACCTAAAGTAAAAAAAAATATTTCGTGAAACCACTTAAGGATCAAATTAAGAAAACTTTACTTTAGTTCTGAAGATAAACCTTTAGCATCACTGGTAATGGCTAACAAAGAGAAAAAATCAAACCAAATGAATATATGGCTGTAAAATTAAAAGAAAAAAACTATTAAACATTTTCTGGCATTTGTGCAGGATTTTATGACCGATAACTGTAAAATTCCTTAAAAAAGTAGACATAACAAATATGTGTTTCCAGAACAGAATTATGTCCCTGGATGAAATTGTTGCTTACCTTCCAGAACTAACTTTGACTAATAGGCAAAAATATAAAATATATTCAACAAGCAGTTACCTTGATACCTTGTATGTTACAATGAGATTATGTTTAATTCCAAAATATTTTTAAATATAATTTTTTAATACATTTCTTAGTTTTCTTATCTTTTCTTCGTCATTTTGCTTATTTAATCGAAATCTTTCTGGGCCATACACACTATATAAAACCGTAATGTTTTTATTTTGTGTAAAACAAAAAAAGACGTTTTTATTGTTTTCAGAAACTACTCCTTAATTTGCACATTTTTATAGAAAGTCCCTTAAAGTTTTTTCTAAGGTAACTTTGGTATAATATTATTATTCAATTGTGTTCTTCTTATTACGTTGTCTACAGTGGCGTATACTAATTACGAAAGGTGAAAGAATCCTAATCTTTATTTTTAAAATATAATATATATATGATTATATTATATGTAAACAATTAATTATTTCCTAAAATCATTAAATTTGTTTCAAAAAGTGGGGGAGCTTGTGCCGGCCACCACCCTTCCCCCTGTATACGCCACTGGTTGTCTATGTGACAAGCATCATTAATAATCTAAACTGACTGTTTTTTATAAGTAAAAAATCCAATATGGCAATCATGAAAACAAATCGATGATGGTTTAACAAAACCCATGCTAACTTCACAGAAAAAGTATCTTGAATATATTATATAATTTTTGAGAAATCAAAAAGTTACGGCATATTTTTAAAAAGTAATATTTAGTTTTTTTACAATACTTTAAAAATCAAGACTAAAACTGCACAGCAAAAGTAAGCAATTACCAATAAAATTAACTAAAACTGCATCACTTACCGGGTATACATTGTATACCATGCGTGAATGAAAAATGTATTTGCTTTAATGGTTAGAATATTCTATTTTTTCTGAAGAAAACAAAGTTAAAACTGAAATTCTCGTCTTCCTACTAATTCCCTAAAATGACGTAACTAATATTGCATATCATGTTTAAGATATTGGATCGGGATGCGGTTTTCGACATCTTACTCGGAAAAGCACCAGGAATTCATTGTACATATGAGAGAGAGCTGGTCGACCCAAAGTGCACCTCGGGAGCATAAAATGCATTCCTGAAATTGCATAAGTTTTTCAAAAATATACAAAGTCAATACATCCGTACGATGCCCGGGGATGGCTTCTTGGGTGTTAATTTTGTGTGTAATTTTTTAAGTGTTTCGCAGACTTACGACCTA
The DNA here is from genome assembly GCA_019359885.1 of Listronotus oregonensis. Taxonomy (NCBI): domain Eukaryota; kingdom Metazoa; phylum Arthropoda; class Insecta; order Coleoptera; family Curculionidae; genus Listronotus; species Listronotus oregonensis. The sequence goes on from JAHBCN010001368.1 coordinate 31,040, forward strand.
GTTTAGAAAATTTAGCAAAATTTAGGATCCATATTCGTGTAAGCCCTAGACCTTGAAGACGAGTTTGTTGCTTAGATCTATCGGAGTCATTGTCAGGAAAAATGATATTTATTTCAGAAACGTGAGTATCTTTCGCAGTAACACCGGTTTTCTTTTTAAAACCGCTAGCCTTCTTTTAGGAAACACATACATGTCCAGACAGCAAACAGAGAAAGGGAAACCTTAACACTTTTTAAAGTAAGAGTCTTACTTTATATGCGCATTATATAAATTATTTATATAAAAAACGTCTTTTTAAGGGTAAGTTTTTTTTAATGTGGATTAAAAAGTTAAGCTTTATATTAATCAAATTTGGATCAATGAATAGCGAACGTTTAAAGTTATAATAAGTATATTTTATTAGTATACGGTGTATTAGAACAAAACTCTATAGCTTAACAAACAGTGCAAGCAACTATATAAAAGTAGTATTTGACTTACCAAATAAATTCTCTACAGTGTGAACAAAATGTCGGCTGCCTTAAAAAAGTCGCCATGAACTTGTGCCCGTTAACTTGATGAACTCGGCGACGCATGGCACCACGTCGCCTGTTGAATCCTTGGCGCTCTTTAAATTCTCTTGGTTTGACTCCATAGTCTAGGAATAATACAAATTGTTATAAAAAGTATACCTTTATTAATTTAACAACATAATTTAAAAAAGTAGGTTAATATGACTGACATTTCCCTACTCATAATATTTTATTATGAAAAAGTATGTTTATATATTTTAATATGAAAAAAACATGTTAAAATTGACTTATTAAATAAGATATAATAAATCGGCAGATCAGCGACTTGCCACCAAGTGACTAAGAGATTTAGGAGTTGCAGTTATACTCTGTTTCATTGCAAGGGATAGTAATAAAATTTTACGGAATGGCTTAACAATCGTAAACCATAGGTGCGCTAGTATATGTATCTTTATATATTTATATATCTAGATATATTTATCCTTAAATTGCAAATAAGGTTAATAAATATTAAAAGTATTTCGATTTCTTGTGTTGTGTCAACTAAAATTATACCGATTTTCTATCCTAATATTTTTATTATTTACTTTACTATTTTTTTGTATACGATTGCACGGTTTAATGTTCTGTTTTTATATTTATCAAGGACAACACAAAATAATGTAAATATATTTAAATATTGATCATTCCATAACAAAAAAAAATATATTTTAATAAACTATATATTCCAGGAAGTTGTTAGGCCTAATTCAATCTGCCTTACTAATGACGTACCGACGGTCATTATTTGGCAGACCAATTAGGTTTGACTACTGTCTACCCGTGATAGTCCTTATTTGGCAAACTAATAATCTTCCTAAGTGTGCAATTGCGTAGTTCTTATTATTGTTACAGTGTTATAATGTTACAGTTACCTAAATGGCTTGTTTAACAACACGTGCATACGTCGGTCATTTAACATTAAACGAAAAGCGTATTGTTAAAAACGTATTCGATTATATCACAAATGAGCCAAACCGAGATTTAAGTGTAGATAATAGAGTTGAAAAATGTGCTTTAATGACCGGAATTGGAAAAGCGATAGTTTACAGATTTCTAAAACAAGAAAAAGATGGAGGTATAGCGTCAGACAAAAAAGAACTTCAGTTAACAGATGAATATATGGTTTTGTTTTATTATTTTAATTAGTGAAATTTTAATATTTCAATATTTTATTGTTGTAGTACTTGTAAAATAGCTTTTTTTATTGTTTAAAGTATTTTTATAAGGTTAGTTTAAAAGTATTGACGATTGCTAAACAAAAATTTAATTCTGTCTTACGGGCAAATAAATAAATAAAACATTTAAATATTTTTTAATATTTTTACCCAAACCTGGGTATTAATTGGCGATATAATCTATTAGAAAAAATACGATTCCCATTTTAAAAAAAAATTACTTAAAACCTTATTAACAAACACCGCCCAAGCGTAAGCCACTGTCAAGGGTTTTATAGCATTATTTTGGCCGAATTACGTTATTCTTTTGTTGTTCAACCAAAAGGACTATCTCATATTAGACCGGGGCCGGGAAAAGTACCGGCAGCATTCTAATTGTCTATTGAATCATTTTAAATTGGATTATAAAATATTTATACCCGTACTAATACAAGAAGCTTATTAGCATAAATTTAAATATTTTATTAATATCGCTTGCAACGAAACAGAGTATAAATATAGGTGTAAGTTCCCACCGCTGTGTTCACACGTCGTTGTCGTGGTTGGGCCCAGTAGGATCTTTTGGAACATGCGCTAGAGTTGCTGGTTATCGGCAGCTTTTTTGGCTAGCGTATGGAACGGGATCCAAAGCTAAGATGAACACAAGGCTTAACTTAAGGTGTTAGCATACCGTGCTGATGAGTGAATAACATTCTGTGCCTTAAACAGGTGTCTCCAACGGTGCCTCTGAGATACAGGGCGACCTCTCAGAGTATCTAGCCTTACTGCGGTAATGCGGGGCTCTGCCGTGGGGGACTATTACTTCCCTAGCTCCAAACAGAAAGCGGACAGAGCCGCTTTCATAGGAAAAAAGTAAAAAAGGTGCGCCAACCGAAACGGATAAATCCGATTCGAGAGGTGCCACCCAAGGTCACAAGCGGAAAGAGGTGCGCCGACCGAAACGGGTGAATCCGTTCTGAAAAGTGCCCCTGAAGTCACCGGAGCCTGTTTCACGGGAAAGGTCTAATCCATCCCGAACAAACAGGTGCTTAGGAAGGGATCTCTGAATCCAAACAGAAGGCGGACAGAACCGCCTTTGTGGGGAAAAGGGTTCCCTGGCTTTAAACAGAAAGCGGATAGGACCGTTTTCATATGGTAAGGCCGGAGATGCGGCCTCAGAAAAAACATCTGGTTCCTGTAACAAGGACCTGGTAGCTACCCACGTCACTAGACCGGGAGAGGAGGGCATGACGGATCTAATCGTCTGGTCGTCATACTGTCCAGGAGACAGGGACACCAGAACACATCAGAACACAGTTTGTGCTCGTGTCCGGTAGCGACACGAGTAAGAGGAGATGTAAGAACTCTCTCCCAATCTGATATCGGATTCATTAGAAGTCTGATCCTATTGAGAGAAATATAAAAAGGTGTGAGCCACAATAGACCGAGCGTTCGCAGTGGAGGGCGTAAAAAGTCCACTCACTTTAAACCTAACCTAACCTAACCTAGGTGTAAGTTGTGTACTTCTTACACACATTATAAGATAAAAAAAAACTATAAAGAAAAAATGAACTTGATCTGTTTCACTAGTTTTAAAATAATAAAAACTTAGAATGAAAAAAATACACAAATGAGAAAACCTTTAATGACAGGTGCAATACGACGACAAAAAGATGTGTCTGTTAAATGACTATTATCGCTACATATTTTAAGCTATAATTTGCTATTTTAAATAAGTAAAGTTTCTCAAACAACTCTTAACATTGTTGGGAAACCTACATACCAGTCAACCTACAAAGTAATCAAGGAACGAAATTTTTAAATGGATATTTTCAATCTTTTATGAAAAAGTCGACGAAAAAGTAATATATATTATTATTTTACATATAACATTACTACTGCTACTACACAGCAATACTTGTACGGGTGAAAAAATGCTAACAATTTTTTTGTATATATACAGATTTTAATACGGAATTACTACAAATGAATACAGGCTTCTATCCGAGGGCACATAAACTTACAAGAACATATATTTTATAAGCATATAAACATATACCTAAAGTAAAGCATACAGGGTGTTCTGATAAGGTCGTCCTCCGGCGATATCTCGAGAACCATTCATCGCATAGGTTTCGGAAAAAATATTTTTAGTAAAACCAGCCGTGAGAAAATGCTGAAAATTATTTTAAAGTTTCTAAATCCACCGCTAGAGGGCGTAAAACTAAAAACAAAATTGAAAACACGGATTATTTAAAAATATGCCGTATTAACTTATGTCGTTGATAGGTTTCTCACAAACTATGTAAAATAAGAAAGCATTTTTTTTAAGCGTTTTTCCCTAACCTGTCAAATATAGGGAGGAGGGAGGAGCGAATGTACATTTGAAAAAAACTAAATAACTTTTTTTGGGCTTACTCGATTTTGATAAACTAGGTCTCATTTAAAAGAGCTTTTACCAGGGCTTAAAATAAGATATTGCTATAATTAATTTATTTTTTTGTTTTATCCCTAAAGACTGATTTGTGTCAAAGTTATGAATTTTGTCAATTTTTTCGAAAAATTTAAAAATAATGCTATTATTGCCGAAAAACTCCATTACTCGTATCCTTTCCTACTTTAAGCTGTCAGATAAACAATGCGGCCTTTTTATCGAGAATGCCATGACAACAAAAACCATTTGTTTTTCTACGAATATTAAATAATATCAATACTATCCTTATTATTTGTATATCATCAATTTAATAGCAGCATTCATAATTACACGGCTCGTGGATAATAATATCTGATTTATTATTATCTACGGGCTTTCGCTAATTATATCTTCATTGTGCTGGAATAGGATGCACATTTCCAGTTTTTCTTAAACGGGTTGTCAAACGTCTAAACACTTTTTAATTAAAATTTCGTCTTTCGGAATATCTTATGGCATACTGTCTTGCAGCAATAGAGTTATTTTGAAAATTTTCGAAATAAACGGCAAGCATAACCTCTTATTCTACTACCGAGCCTCGGTAGTAGAATAAGACAAGTTAAAATTAATTAATAACGGTTAACAACACTACTAATAATAGTAACGATTAACTGCGATAAACACGAACTAAATTGAAGTTATCAGGTTTGACAAACAAGGCACTTGTCATTTTTGACGACCCTGTTTTCTGTGATTTTTGACGTCCCAGCACTCTCGATAAAAACGCCGCGTTGTTTATCTGACAGCTTAAAATAGAAAAGGATACGTGTAACGCAGTGTTTTGGCAATAACTCAAGAATTAATTAAGATATCAAAATGTGGTTTTCACCGGTATCTTGACTTTTTTACGCTCTTTTTAATGGGCTTACAATACTAATACCATTGTATTTAAATTTTTCGAAAAAATTGACTAAACTTATAACTTTGACAAAAATCAGTCTCAAGGGATAAAACAAAAAAATAAATTATTTTTACCAATATTTTATCTTAAGCCCCGGTAAAAGGTTTTTTAAACAAGACCTAATTTATCAAAATTGGTTAAGCCGAAAAAAGTTATTTAATTTTTTTCAAATGTACATTCGCTCCTCCCCCCTCCCTATATTTGACAGGTTAGGGAAAAACGCTTAGAAGAAAAAAGTTTCCTTATTTTACATAGTTTGTGAGAAAACTATCAACGACATAAGTTAATATGGCATATTTTTTCATAATCTGTGTTTTTAATTTTGATCTTAGTTTTACGCCCTCTAGCTGAGGAATTAGAAACTTAAAAATAATTGCCAGCATTTTCTCGAGGCTGGTTTTACAAAAGTATTTTTTCCGAAAGCTATGCGATTTAGGGTTCTCGAGATATCGCCGGAGGACGACCTTATCAGGACACCCTGTATAAACATAAAAAATAATAGATTTACGGCCGAGTGATGATCGCGTTGTTAAATTTAGCAATGGACTTAGCAATTGTTAAAAGTTAACAACGGTTTAGAATGTTTAACAAAACGTCATTGTCAGTGTTATTCAATGATTTTAGTAGACACTCTGTCAAAACCTGACATTTTGTTAAACATTCTAAACCGTTGTTAACTTTTAACAATTGCTAAGTCCATTGCTAAATTTAACAACGCGATCATCACTCGGCCGTTAATCTTATCGCTGAGTAAAAGGAGAGTATTTTCAACGCCCTCTGTCCCCCAGGGCAGATTTTTATGTCAAAATCTTTACCGGAGTGAAATTAGCAGCCATTTTACGCAGCCAAAAAGTGAAGTTAGCAGCCTTTTTAACGCAGCCAAAATGTGAAGTTAGCAGCTAAATTTGACAGCTTATTATTATGATTTTCGCTTGTTTATTTCTTAGTATCATTTATATATTAGTTATATAATATTTCAGAAACACTTATTTTTCTTAAGAAACTTTTACTCCAACTAATAATTATTATGTAATTATCGTACGTTGTTGAGCAACAAAAATTGACACAAAGGTACCTGTTTGCAGATTACCCTTAAAAAGTTTTTCCACACCTAAAATTGGTATTAAGGTACCTTATTGCATACTTGGTCACCACGCAAAAGGAATTTCATTTGCGACCCGTCTGACTATATAAAATCAGCCCCTAAAGTTGCAGCCATTACTTATATTAGAAATGTTATTAAATTAATTATAAAGTAACCTAAAAAAAGTTGTTCCACAACAAAAATTGGTACAAAGGTACCTCATTGTACACTTAATCACCATGCAAAAGATATTTCACTTGCCACCCGTCTGACTAAAGAAAATCACCCCCTAAAGTTGCAGTCACTTCTTATATAGGAAAAATTTTAAAAAAATTATAAAATACCCTTAAAAAAGTTGTTCCACAACAAAAATTGGTATGAAGGTACCTTATTGCATACTTAATCAACATGCAAAAGGAATTTCACTTGCGACCCGTCTGACTATAGAAAATCACCCCTTAAAGTTACAACAATTTCTTATATAGGCAAAATTTTTAAAATATTTATAGAGTACCCTTAAAAAAGTTGTTCCACAACTAAAATTGGTACCAATGTACCTCATTATATACTTAATCACCATGCAAAAGGAATTTCACTTGCGACCAGTCTGACTATATAAAATCATCCCCTAAAGTTACAGTAATTTCTTATATGGGCAAAATTTTGAAAATATTTGTAAAGTACCCTTAAAAAAGTTGTTCCACAACTAAAATTGGTACCAAGGTACCTCATTATATACTTAATCACCATGCAAAAGGAATTCCACTTGCGACCCGTCTGACTATATAAAATCACCCCCTAAAGTTACAGAAACTTCTTATATAGGCAACATTTTGAAAATATTAATAAAGTACCCTTAAAAAAGTTGTTCCACAACTAAAATTGGTACCAAGGTACCCCATTATATACTTAATTACCATGCAAAAGGAATTTCACTTGCGACCCGTCTGACTATAGAAAATCACCCCCTAAAGTTACAGAAATTTCTTATAAAGGCAATATTGTGAAAATATTAATAAAGTACCCTTAAAAAAGTTGTTCCACGACAAAAATGGGTAGCAAGGTAGCTTATTATGCGACCCGTCTGACTATAAAAAATCACCCCCTAAAGTTACATTAATTTGTTATATAGGCAAAATTTTGAAAATATTAATAAAGTACCCTTAAAAAAGTTGTTCCACAACTAAAATTGGTACTAAGGTACCTCATTATATAGTTAATCACCATGCCAAAAGGATTTCACTTGCGACCCGTCTGACTATATAAAATCACCCCCTAAAGTTGCAGCCGTTACGTAAATTGGATTTTTTTTAATAATTTTAAAATACCCTTAAAAAAGTTGTTCCACAATAAAAATTGGTATAAAGGTACCTTATGGCATTCTTAATCACCATGCAAAAGAAATATCACTTGCGACCAGTCTGACTATATAAAATCATCCCCTAAAGTTACAGTAATTTCTTATATAGGCAAAATTTTTAAATATTTATAAAGTACCCTTAAAAAAGTTGTTCCACGACAAAAATGGGTAGCAAGGTAGCTTATTATATGCATAATCATCATACAAAAGGAATTTCACTTGCGACCCGTCTGACTATAAAAAATCACCCCCTAAAGTTACATTAATTTGTTATATAGGCAAAATTTTGAAAATATTAATAAAGTACCCTTAAAAAAGTTGTTCCACAACTAAAATTGGTACTAAGGTACCTCATTATATAGTTAATCACCATGCCAAAGGGATTTCACTTGCGACCCGTCTGACTATATAAAATCATCCCCTAAAGTTGCAGCCGTTACTTAAATTAGATTTTTTTTAAATAATTATAAAATACCCTTAAAAAAGTTGTTCCACAATAAAAATTGGTATGAAGGTACCTCATTATATACTTAATCACCATGCAAAAGGAATATCACTTGCGACCAGTCTGACTATATAAAATCACCCCCTAAAGTTACAGAAATTTCTTATAAAGGCAATATTGTGAAAATATTAATAAAGTACCCTTAAAAAAGTTGTTCCACAACTAAAATTGGTAGCAAGGTAGCTTATTATATGCTTAATCATCATACAAAAGGAATTTCACTTGCGACCCGTCTGACTATAAAAAATCACCCCCTAAAGTTACATTAATTTGTTATATAGGCAAAATTTTGAAAATATTAATAAAGTACCCTTAAAAAAGTTGTTCCACGGCTAAAATTGGTACCAAGGTACCTCATTATATACTTAATGACCATGCCAAAGGGATTTCACTTGCGACCCGTCTGACTATATAAAATCACCCCCTAAAGTTGCAGCCGTTACGTAAATTGGATTTTTTTTTAATAATTTTAAAATACCCTTAAAAAAGTTGTTCCACAATAAAAATTGGTATAAAGGTACCTTATGGCATTCTTAATCACCATGCAAAAGGAATATCACTTGCGACCAGTCTGACTATATAAAATCATCCCCTAAAGTTACAGTAATTTCTTATATAGGCAAAATTTTTAAATATTTATAAAGTACTTTACAAATATTTTCAAAATTTTGCCCATATAAGAAATTACTGTAACTTAGGGATGATTTTATATAGTCAGACTGGTCGCAAGTGAAATTCCTTTGATGGTGATTAAGTATATAATGAGGTACCTTGGTACCAATTTTAGTTGTGGAACTTTTTTAAGGGGGTGATTTTATATAGTCAGACGGGTCGCAAGCGAAATCCCTTTGGCATGGTGATTAACTATATAATGAGGTACCTTAGTACCAATTTTAGTTGTGGAACAACTTTTTAAAGGGTACTTTATTAATATTTTCAAAATTTTGCCTATATAACAAATTAATGTAACTTTAGGGGGTGATTTTTTATAGTCAGACGGGTCGCAAGTGAAATTCCTTTTGTATGATGATTAAGCATATAATAAGCTACCTTGCTACCCATTTTTGTCGTGGAACAACTTTTTTAAGGGTACTTTATAAATATTTAAAAATTTTGCCTATATAAGAAATTACTGTAACTTTAGGGGATGATTTATATAGTCGACTGGTCGCAAGTGAATTCCTTGCATGGTGATTAAGAATGCCATAGGTACCTTTATACCAATTTTTATTGTGGAACAACTTTTTTAAGGGTATTTTAAAATTATTTAAAAATCCAATTTAAACGTAACGGCTGCAACTTTAGGGGTGATTTTATATAGTCAGACGGTCGCAAGTGAAATCCTTTGGCTTGTGATTAAGTATATAATGAGGTACCTTAGTACCAATTTTATTGTGGAACAACTTTTTTAAGGTACTTTATTAATATTTTCAAATTGCTTATAAAAATTTCTGTAACTTTAGGGGGTGATTTTATATAGTCAGACGGGTCGCAAGTGAAATCTTCTGGTCATTATATATATGACCTTGTACCAATTTGGTGGAACAACTTTTAAATCTGCTATAAATAATGGGGTGATTATAGTCAGACTCAATAAATTCTTGCATGGTGATTAAGTAAATGGGTCCAATTTACAATTTTAGTTGTGGAACAACTTTTTAAGGGTACTTTATTAATATTTTCAAAATGTTGCCTATATAAGAAAATTCTGTAAATTTAGGGGGTGATTTTATATAGTCAGACGGGTCGCAAGTGAAATTCCTTTTGCATGGTGATTACCTTTGTGTCAATTTTTGTTGTTGAACAACGTACGATAATTACATAATAATTATTAGTTGGAGTAAAAGTTTCTTAAGAAAAATAAGTGTTTCTGAAATATTATATAACTAATATATAAATGATACTAAGAAATAAACAAGCGAAAATCATAATAATAAGCTGTCAAATTTAGCTGCTAACTTCACATTTTGGCTGCGTTAAAAAGGCTGCTAACTTCACTTTTTGGCTGCGTAAAATAGCTGCTAATTTCACTCCGGTAAAATCTTTGACGTCAATCAAAGTTAAAAAATTAGAAAAAGTGGGCTAGATCTATTGTTAATGTTCTTTATTATTTGGCGATGGTAAAATATTTGATTGTGGAGTAGTTTTTCCTAATTCCGGTTTATGAACTCCATCTTAAAGTTGGAAGGACCTTTCGGAAAGGTCTTCAAAGTACCCTTTCTAATTCTTAACTTCTTAACCAGTCCTCCAAAATAACCTTTAGCAGAGGTGACTCCAGCCTAGCTGCTAAAGGCTTTATCCCCATTTGGATTTCTGTAAAGAGTGGCGGTCTCGTTATCCTTAGATCCGAAGTTATTAATTATTACATAATCTGAAACGTTAATTTTATAAAATCTTGTCATGGTCTAGATCTCGGGGGAAAGTCACATTTGTGGTCTCTAATTGACACATCATCTTTGCGGATGTGGGGAAGACCCGGTGATCCGGGAAGTCTGGACACCGCCCCAAAAATGTGACTAGAAAATAAATAAATTTATGAAGTTGTGCCGAAAGGTGACATTGTATCAAAAAAAAAAAAAATATATATATATATATATATATATATATATATATATATATATATATATATATATATATATATATATATATATATATATATATATATATATATATAAATATATATATATTTTCTCGACGTAAGTTATGTTCAAACATTTTTAACTATAACCAAGAAGTATTTTAAAATTCAAGAAAAGTGCACCTGAAAAAAGTTTTAGACAATTCTGTCTTTAATACGGTTGAAAAAAGTATTTTGTTAAGTCTTGCACTTTAAAAGAGTTTAAAAATTTAAAACTAACTATTCACACCTTAACTCTAAATAATATATTATTACTATTATTAACAAAAATTATTTGTTAAAAATCCTAAAATAGCACCTACAGTTCTACTGTGCTGTAAAATAAGGTTTTTACCGAACACTCTGTATAGTTTTTGGAGGGTTGAATTTACCAGATCGCTGTGAAGTGTCTCTTTGATGTAAACAGAAACACTTATTTTGAATGCAATTTTTTGCAAGATTTTTTAACAATGTTTTTTACCAGAGATTTAAATATAAATTAAAAATTGGAAAAATTGTACTTTCTATTATGTACAACCTGTCTATACCTTAAGATAGAGAGTATTTTAGAATAAAAACTGAAAAGCTAAGAAAAATAAAATAAAATTCAAATTTTCAAAAGCATTAAAAAATTAAGACTTTTAAGTCTGGCGAGTAAATTAAAAAAAATACAAAAATTTAAAATTAGGCTTCCAATTTTTAATTTACCTACAATTTACAATTTTAACTCTACAAATTAAGTTTAACTTTAACTTCTTTAACTTAAAAACATTAATGCTAATTTATAGTTTAAAAGAAGCAAAATTGTTTCCAAAATCAGGAAATTAGTAATGCCAATACCATAGCAGATGAGCTAGCGAGACATGGATCATCCACACCATATTTTGGTCCAGAACCTGCCCTTGGAGTGACCAAAACCACAGCACGATGGCAAACCAGGGAATGGATCCAAAACAAACACGAGGAATACTGGAAAAACCTCAGTAAAATAAGACATGGAAAAAGCTTCATAAGGGGCCCAGCCAAAACAACGAAGGAAGAACTACTCAGAAAAAGTAGGAAGACTTCGCATAACAGTAGGGTTGCTAACAGGGCACGATAGCCTAAGAGGACACCTACATAAGATAGGCTCATACAATGGGGACCCAAGTTGCAGAATGTGCGTCGAGGGGAAAGAAACAGCCTACCATATACTATGCCAATGTGAAGCGTTGAATAAAAAAATACAGGCATTATTTGGGCAACCAAAAATCAGCCCACAGGAATATATCAACCAACCAGTCTCGGGGTTATACAGATTTGTAGAAGGAACAAGACTAATGGGGAGATTGGTATAAAAGATAATGGGAGATTAGGCACAAAAAGCCCAAGAGGCTGCGCTGCCTCCGGGAGTAAATCAAGACGGTCTCGGGAAGAAGAAGAAGAATGTCAATACCATTATTGTTAACGTATTTTAAAAATCCTAAATTTTAACGCCTGTGAGGTTATATTTAAAAAACGAATTTTAACACAATTGAATTTATTTAAGTCCTTTTTTTAGGATAGTGCGTTCAATCAAACATTTTTAATCTAGTTCGAAGCAAGTCACTTTGCAAGTATTTTAGAGTTGAGTTTTTCAAATTCTATCACAAGCTTCTTTCCCAGCTATGTCCAACAATTATAAACATATATATATATATATATATATATATATATATATATATATATATATATATATATATATATATATATATATATATATATATATAAATCTCCTAAATAGACTATAGTTGTCTCCGCTTCTGGATTGGAAAACTCTAAAAAATCCGAAGTCCTTTTTTTAGGATAGTGCGTTCAATCAAACATTTTTAATCTAGTTCGAAGCAAGTCACTTTGCAAGTATTTTAGAGTTGAGTTTTTCAAATTCTATCACAAGCTTCTTTCCCAGCTATGTCCAACAATTATAAAACAGTTGGATTTCGCAGGAGCTACGGATAATCTAATTTACGGAAAGAAAAAAGCTTTTTGGAGAATGATAGAGCACTCTCCCAATTTCCTTGGATACTTCGTAGGGAGATAGTCACCACGCGTAGCTACTCTTGATAATCTTAAACCGATTCGAGATATCTCTTATTTTATGCAGGACACTTCTTTGGGCTAAAGAATCTCCACCTTATACCATACTGGATTGTGATCGGGATTAAAAAGCCACGGAAATTAAGGCCTGGTATGCGAACACCAGGGAATCGCAGATTCTATCTTGACGTCTAGAGAAACTATGATCACGATCCGACTGTGCGTGTCGTGTAAACGACACATAAATAAACAAGATTTAAATGACTACAATGATTAAATCCGAGTTTTTTCAATAAAATCAAAGAGTAGTTTTCACTCCTTAAAAACAAAAAGCTCACCTTTGAAGTGGAGGGTAAGATAGGCTTAATCTCAAATTTTCAGACAAATTTATGCAGTTATAAAGAATTCGGAGGTAATGACGAATTTTTCTCCCCAGTGACTGGAGTACGAACCTCCTTCTTTTATATAGCTCTAAAACTGCAATTTGTTGCGTTAACGGCTTTGACTATTTGTCTGTACAAATATTTTTTCTTATCTTGTCAAGTTCGCAATATCCCCTAAAGCAAAAATATTACTGATAACTAAAAGAAGTGCGTACCGTTTATAAAAGGTGTTCCAGAATATGTGGGCAATCTCTCGGAATCTAATAGAAAACCTAAAAATATTATGACAAGTTTCCATAAACTTTTTTCCTACAAGCCTTCCCTACGAAGATACAGGTACATAACGGACGCCCCTGGAAATCTTTTTTGTTTAAATAACTTTTAAAATAGTAGGCGTAATTTAATATATTTTTTAATATGATGGTTACTAGATTCGAGTCTTCTTTTAATGAACCTATTAAATCATATTTGGCTTTTTTAGTTTGCCAGGGACGGACTAGCTCTGACCCAATAATAGAATTTTTTTTAACACCCTGCATGATAAAGTCTCAACAATATTATTTTTGGATAGCTTCAACCTCAAACTAAAAAAAAGGTATTCTTGAATGACATCGATAAAATAAACTGTTTACGAGAAATAAAATATCATGTTTGGTTTTTTTGCATTATACAGGGTGTTTTCTAATTGTACGTCAATATTTTAGGAGTCAATTTTTGGGTCTATTTTAGTTCATTAGACACTTTACAGTGACCTAATGAACTGAACTCACCAAAAACTAAACAGAAAGCGCTTGAAAAAACCTCATTTTACATGACTGAGAAATTTTGGGTGCTATTTAGGATTTAAACAAATAAAATAACCAATATAAAAAATTAAAAAGTTGTTTTTAATTTTTCGTATTGGTTTATTTTACAGACGTTTCGGCAAAAGCCTTTATCAGTGTCGATATGTTTAAAAATAATATGGCAGTGGTCATTATTATAGTTTTTTTTGTTAAATAAGATGACATTACAAATTATATCTTTTCACTTACCTTAGAAGGAAATCTGTCCATTATTAATATTAAAAGTCAAAACACTTATACATAGTCCAAGAGCCAGCTTAAAGCGTGTGAAAATCTAACCCAAATACGATATATATATATATATATATATATATATATATATAATATATATATATATATATATATATATATATATATATATATATATATATATATATATATATATAAATCTCCTAAATAGACTATAGTTGTCTCCGCTTCTGGATTGGAAAACTCTAAAAAATCCGAAATTTTGCCTCAAACATACCACTTTTAAAATGGTTCTTTTCGACTACGCCACCAAATTATGTTAAGCTAATAAAGTTTTAACAGAAAAATAAATTAATATCTTACCATTTGACGTTCGCTTAAGATCTATCTTAACATGCAGGCGGCCCTTAGGTTCTAAGTTAACCTGAAAAAAAAGGTAAATTTTATTCTCATAAAACTTAAAAACAAAAACTCAAGACATAACATATTAAAAATGTATCATATTTATGTTTTCAATCACATTATCTGAGTCAAAATTGTATAAACACTTTTAATACTAACGCTATTTTACATAAGTTTTTAACATAAATTAATAAAAACTTCAAGATTTCAGTCTGTTAAATAAATTGCTATCTGTTCTGTTTACAAAGAAAAAGAAATTAGGGAACCTCAAAGCACCCGTTCTTTTCAGTACTAAACTGAGCTTCTCAACAGAGGTCAAATACCTTGGTATTACCTTTGACACTAAGCTAACATGGAATTATTACTTGGAGAACAGAATAAAGAAAGCATATATTGCATTTGATCAATGCCGCAGAACCATAGGGAAGACTTGGGGATTCTCTCCCAGAGTAGCCCATTGGATATACTCGGCCATAAGACGTTTGTTCCCACAGAAAAGCCATAACAAGTTTCTGACAGTTTTCAAACCAACGTGAATGCGCATGTCCATTTCTGATCGGTTTCAAACCAGTTGTGTGAACAGTTGACAGATAAAGAAGTTATCAGCAGTTAACTTCAGCTTCGTTTTTGACATGATCGAAGAAAAAGTGAAGAAGGAAAAATATAACCTGAAATTTTGTTTTGGTTTGAAATTAATAACCATATAAATTCTTTTTTATTAAATTGAGGAACAATCACTTCAAAAAAATAGATTTTTCGGCCTGATCCTTTTCTCAAGATTTTCAAGGTCAGAGTCCGAGTCCGTTTCTGTATGGGAAAAGTCCGAATTTTCGGAAAAATCAAAATCGCTCATTTATTATGTCTTGTCTTTTTAATACCAATAAATATAGATAGGGACAGCAAAACAAAAAAAAAACACTACTAGAAAAAAATAAGGCTAAGGCGCGCCTGATTTTTTTTCTGTCAAAAATATTCCTACTGAGTACTGCGCATGCTTCCGAAAATTTACTTGTAATGGATCCGCAAACTCTCCTGACTGTTTGGAAACCATTAGCAAAACGTGTGAGAACACCACCCAAGTGTTTTCAAACAATCCAGACACTTTTGTGTGAACGCGGACAGTTGATTGCGCAGAATCCTGACAGTTTCTAAATGTTTCTGACTTCTGTGAGGACATACCTAATAAGACCCATGGTAACTTACGGTTCCATAGTGTGGTGGTCCCAAACAGAACTCACTGCAAAACATAAGCTAGATCAAATTCAAAGAATAGCATGCTTAACATCACAGGTGCTATAAGGACTACACCGACTAGAGCTATGGAGGTGATATTGAATCTCACCCCCCTTGATATATTTATAAGGGAAGCGGCTCTGATGACTCTAACACGCCTCCGCATGGTCGGTCTAGACACTAATGTAGACACTGGCTCAACTGGACGTCGCCTGTGGAGGCATGGTACAGGGGAACTTCCAATTCTACAGGCAAGAGCGGACTCAGTTGCAGCAAGGTTCGTTTTCAATAAACTCTACTATCAACATGAGAGAAACAATACCAATAAAAGGCGAGTCTAAAGGAACCATTAGCCTGTACACTGACGGCTCTAAGACCAAGGGGGGCACAGGCTGTGGCATATACTCACCAACCATAAATCTGAAAATCGGATGGACAATGGGTGCCGAACCCAGCGTCCTTCAATCCGAACTGACAGCCCTAACCATAGCGGCTTACGAAATTAAAAGCCGCAACATCGCCAACCATACGATCTGTATTTATACAGACAGTAGGCAAGTATTACTAGTCCTGAAAAGACCACGCATTACTTCGGGACTTGTACTAGAATGTCATCAAGCCCTAACTAACATCTCTCTAAATAATGTGGTCAACCTAGCCTGGATCAAGGGACATGACATATCTAAAGGTAATCTACCGCTGACTGGCTGGCCAGGGCGGCTGCGGGACGAAAACCAGTTGGTCCCGTCCCCACCACTGGACTGACAACAACAGCGATTAAAGACACTCCCATCGACTGTTTAAAGGAAAATGGGATGATACTACGGACTGCAACTTTGCAAAAATAATGCTGAGCTATCCAGACAAGTCAATAGCGAAAAAAAACCTTATAATGTCCTGAAGGAACCTCCGAACACTAACAGGGGTTCTAACTGGCCACTGCGGGCTACGAGGACACCTATTTAAAATGGGTCTAACGGACACAGGATTATGTAGAGGCTGTGAACAAGAAGATGAGACCGCGGAACACATTCTTTGCGATTGTCCCGCCCTCACATTTGAACGGAACTCCATGCTGGGCACGAACTGGCCATTACTGGCCGAAATTTTAAATCAATAGGTTGGACGACGCAGTGAATCTCCCGCCTACAAGAGGAAGCACAAAGGACCTACTGAGGTCTAGGTGCAGTGGTATATTACCACCCTCTGAACATTCAGATCAGAGAAATTGCTATCCAATTTTAAAAAAATCATATTCTAAACGAAGTTCTTAGCTAATTTCAATTACTCTGAGCATATTTTATGACTAGACCTTACATGTCAAAAATAAACAATTTTGTAATGGGTATACTATATTTATTCATCCACTTTCTTAATTACATGCAAAAAACTAGATTTTTTTTTAAATCTTTATGACAGCCCACGAAGGCTCGCCGGGAGTGTGAGACTGGAGCATACACATCAAAACCCTCTGTGTACATATAATATACCAAGGTTTTGAAGCGGTGCGTGGAATTTCCGCCTCAGTGGAAACTCCACGCGTCGCTCCATCTGTAGGTAACCAGTCGAATTAAATATTTAAAGTAAGTGGACCCCCTTAACAAGAAAAAAGGGGCTTTTGCTCACGTAGCGCTGTATGAAAATGGAAAGAGAACCCCGCGAAAAATGTGGGTTAAGCAGTGAAGATTGAACCGAGAGCGCTTTGGCCATATGTCTCTACTGAGGAAACTCAGAGAAAATAATCCAGAAGATTACAGAAACAACTTAAGAATGGACGACAAAACGTTTTAGATTATTATAAATTAAGTTCGCCTTTATATCACATAAAAATATACAATTATGAGAACTAGCTTAAGCGCCGAAGAACGTTTGAACGTTACTCTCCGTTATTTAGGAACTGAGCGATCACTTCAAGATTATTTTTTTTATCTTGTATCTTAGCATCTGCCTTGTGTTGTATCTGTCAAGAACCATGTTGGGCTATTTATACTTCAATAATTATTTAAAAGTAAGTTTTACAAAAATAAACAACTACTTCTCTATAAACTGCATAATTTTAAAGAAAAAGATATAATTAACATTTGTAGTAAAAATATTTGAATCCAATATTTAATAATTTCGCAAATTTGTGTATAAGTCTAAAGCGCACTAAAAGGTTTGGAACGTAATTTGGAGTGTGTGTGTGTACATGGCGATAAAGGTCTAAGCGTGCACTCCTGGCACATCGCTCCAACTTCACACTCCAGGCATCTTGTCGGCCAGCATTCACACACACACACACACACACACAGGATTGGGGCGCACGACTGGAGCGTCCGCTCCAAAACTGTCGGAAAAAATCTGTGTGTAAACGGCCCTATTCGATATTTAACCCATTTCCATCAAAGTTGTCCAAGTTCTAAAACATGCAAGAAGTGGCGTAGCTAGAAGTAATGGGGCCCCAGGGCAAAAATTTTTGGGTTTACCCAAAAATAAAAATTATGCGCTAAAAAACATTTATATTTAATATTAGCAAACAGTAAAAATTTGTACCTAACTGAAATAAAAAAATATTCTTTTTAAAAAATATTTAGTAAATATGGATAACCAAATATGATACAACAAAATAATTTAAACATATTTAAGTAGTAGATACATAAAATATAGTGAACCAAAATAAAATTAAAAATTTCTTTTTCTTGCTTTTGTATTTTCAAACTCAATAATTGTCCCTTTTAAATAGAGATTTTTGGCTTCTTCATTCTCTATAGATAATTTAGCCCAGACTGTGGAGCAAAAAGGTATGTGTTCCGAGTAAAAAAAGTTTAGTAGATATCTGAAAGTTTTAAATGGAAGGGGAAGGGGGTCTTTCTTATAACAAATACATAAAAGATACAGCCAGATATGCGTTGTTTTTTTTTAACAATAGGAAAAGCCCGAAATTTAGTATTTCGGTTGTCTAATTTTCCAACTAAATTTAAAACAAAAACGATAAATTCGAAATTTTAAAGCACGAAAATTCTTTCAATTTTATTTTTTATGAATTGAAATCGATAAACAAAAGCTCAATATGGAGCTTTTTAGCAATATTAAATAAATGTTTATAAACATTGCAATAATTATTGTAAATGGCTAAAAATTTGTGAGAAGAAGGGCATCATTGATCATTGGTATTAAAAAGTGTGCAAAATTTCAGCCGGATCGGTTTATTAGTTTATGAAGAAAGCTAATTGTTTATTCCAGAGATGAATTATTTTAACAATTGTTGTTGCGCAGGTAACGCTGGAGAGTTTTTTTCTTTGTTAATATTTTTTATTTTACAGTAACAAATTAGCCGATTTTTTTCGCAAAAAATCACGTATTTCACTTCAAAGTGTTCCCAATAAGTTAAAAATTGAATTTTTAAAAAACCCTTCGAGCCTTACTTGGGTAAAGAAAGTATCTAACAAAAAAACTTTGATTTTTTTATTTCAAATGATCCAGCCCCTAGTTATGAGAGGCACCGCAATTCTACTTTCAAGGCGCTTCAAAATAATTGCTGCCATTTCCGTATTTTTTGATATATTTTTTTTTATGTAAAAGTTTACTTAATATTCTTCAAATGTTATACTTTAATCTAGTATTAATTTTAATAAATAGATTTTAACTGTCGTCCAAAAAAATTCCCTTCTTCTAGGGTACTGTCGATGACCCGATTTTTTATCAACTCATAAACTGCACAAGCTTCAATATGAGTCTTAGTTTTACTATGTTCTTCAATGCGAGATGGTAATTGTTTCCAATCTCTTATGCCTGTACTTCATGTACTGGACATTTTTAAAAAAAGCCAACAAGATTTACAATAGGCTGCATCTATTATAGCTGAATAGCACAACCAAGTACAATTGACTGGGCCATATTTTGTGGTCACGGAATAAAAAAGGGTTAGTTGTGGTTAGTTTGTGGTAGAAGAGACTGAGAAATTCGAGGATTCCCCAAAGACAAGAAGTTATTTCGTATAACCAAAACGGTGTCGAGGTGAGCGTACTGCATTCAGCATGCTGTATAAAAATTTGATGTTTAATTAGGAGTTCAGATGGACAGATGGAGATGTCAGTAGTCGCTTTTACCTTATTACTTATACTGATAATACTTATTGGCAGTCATGACTAGTTAGTACTGTAGTAGTGTAGTATTTCATAGATATTAATAAGTATTTAAACGAGTTTACAGGTGTCGCAAAAAACAAAGTTTTAACGGGGCTCCGGGGCCTCCTTTCGCCCGGGGCCCCGGAGCACCGCCCGGTTTGCCCGACCATAGCTACGCCCCTGCATGCAAGTATTGCATTTTACAGTACCAAAGCCACCACGCACGTTATTATAAATAACTACTACTTAAATATGTCCGAGGGGGAAACCACCCCGGTAATTTTGAACCAATAATGCCTTTTGGGGGAATTATTTATCAAATATTACCCTACATTGCCCCATAATTCCCCGTATTGCCTAAAATTGTACATAATTCCCATATATTTCCCCATAATTGCTATATATTCGCCATATTTCCTATATATTTTCTCATAATTCCTCCGTATTGCCCCTATTTCCTCTGCATAATTGTCTCTATTTTAACAGTGTTAATTTAAAAACTTTTAATGCAAATTTATCGAAAAGTTAAACAGTTGGAAAGTTCTATTTTGACACAAATGCTATGCAGGTAGGGGGAGGCTAGAATCAGGATACTTCAATCCAAGATGAATTACTGCCTAGGCGCTCCATCTCATTTTAAAATTTAAGTTGACATTACCCCTTTTGTGACACAGCAAATTAAAGGGTTTCTTAAGTAGTATCCATCTGCACAATATTTTTGTTATTTAATACATTGAATAAAATAACATGATTCGAGTAAAACAGACTGTTTTTCATTACAATGTTATTTTATTTTATTAGATATGAATACATTATACTTTTTTTAAATAAAATGGAACACATTTTATGATATAAATTAGCATTTTAATAAAAAGTAATTTGTTTTACTTCAATATTGTTTTTTCATCACCACTATTAAATGACAAAAAGGTAATTATACTAAAGTTGATTATTATACTATTGTTGGTCATGAAAAATCAAAAAAAATGACGTATCGGAGATTTTGTTTTTTATTTTCTTCTACTGTTTACAGAATTTCTTATAAAAATTGTTAAATAATTGAAAAATAACCAATTCATAATGATTTTTGTAATTGAAAATTTAAAAACTTAAAATTTTGACTTGTGACTGCAAATTTGGGGGCATCCATTTATATTTCGCAATGCTTACTCATAAATTTTTTTGGTAATTGTCTCGAAAGTTGCCTCCTCTGCGATTTTGACCAAATTTGGTATACGGGGGTTTTTTGGGGCGCTGATTACGAATCTGAAAAAATATTGTTTCGGCAACGTTTCGTTTTCAAAATATTCATCATCAAAGTTTAAAATCGAACTAACCTTATTTTTACTATATTCTCCCTTCTTTTGGTGCACAATTCTTAATTTTTACACTAAAGTGGCACACAATATTTTATAAACACCTTTTAAAACCTTGTATTTTTATTTATTTTACAAATTTATTTTTCATTAAATTGCGAACTTTCAAGTTCAAAGGCAGTAGCCATATTTGCTTACTAAATAACTAGTGTATACATGGTTGCGGCCACGTTCGGACGTGTGAAAGTGGATAGTTTGATTTTCAACTTTGGTGATGAATATCTCGAAAACGAAACGTTGCCGAAAAATATTTTTTCAAATTTGTAATCAGCGCCCCAAAAAACCCCGTATACCAAATTTGGTCAAAGTCGGAGAGGAGGCAACTTTCGAGACAATTACCATTTTTCCTTGTAAACATAAAAAAAAGAACAATTAAATAAATAATTGATAGCTCTATTTTTATGATTTTTACCAATTTTTACAATATTTCAATAAAAAACAAGAATTTTAAATCCGATGACGAGTAGAACAAAAAAAAACTAACCAGAAATAATTAAAACCGTCCAAAAATGGTTGAATGTCGACATTCACCGCTGAAACTGCGTTCTGGTTAAAACTAATAATTTTGGTTAGTTGTGGTTAGTTTTGGTTAGTTCAGTTTTTTTTTAATTTTTGACATTCACTGGTGATTAAATTTCAGAAGTAATTTATTTTATCTTTAGTATTAACATTCGAAATAGAAAGAAAACGGTTAGAACCAACCCTATATATGTTCCACCAGTAAAAATTGACACACATAGTACCTTTTTTAAAAAAGTTGTAATTTAGCAGGCAATTAATTATTATGTAATTTTCAATGATGTAGCTTTGAGAGTTGGCGCAAAATGCAAAGAAATATATTTGTCGTCGATAAAAAATATAAATTACTCCTTTAAATGTAAGTTTACAAAAGCTTAATTGGTAAAAGCGATGAAGACAGTTTTTATTAAGATCTAACTTTTAACATAGAGGAGTATTTATCCCGTTTAATGCTTTAATATTTATTTGGAAAATATGGATACATTTAATCGCAATTATTTGTATTATTTAAATATAACTTTCAAATAATGTAAGCTTCAAAAATCTAGGTAATTTATGGTATTTGCGGACCTATTCACCTCTAACGTTATTTTATAATCCCACTTAAACTACCATTGCCCAACCACGTTCCCACGAAAATGCTTTTTGCGCAGCGGTCTTGCGCGGTTTAATCAAGTGAGAATAAAATCGCGCAATTTACAAGAACAACAAAAAGTTGTAATACGAAAATTTGTTAAATAAGAATATTATATGCTTGGCGCCACAATCCGGCAACGATGTCTCGCAAAACGTGTATTTAATCGTGAAAGTTCGTATCCGTTCGTTAGGACAGCCGACTAAATTTAAACTTTTAACGGAAAATATTGCCCAATAATACCCTAATATTTGTACATAATACCCCATATTTTCCCATATTACCCTGTATTTTTTTGTAATACCCCATATTGCCTTGTAATACACCATATTTCCCAATAATACCCCGTATTGCCCAGTAATACCCTGTATTTCTCAATAATACCCCATATTTTTCCGTAATGCCTCCGGCTTTGGTGAATAATTCCTGGGTGGTTTCCCCCTCGAATATGTCTTACCGGCTGGAGATTGAAATTGGTCGCCTGCGTGGTAGTTAGTTTTTACTGCCATAAAACGCAAATACTGCCCACAAGTTTGTTTTTAAAATGTTCCTCTCAATTTTTAAATCAAAATAATTTGAATGTTCTGCCCACTTTTAACTAACCAGAAAGAATTAATACCAGATCATAAAAAATAATTTAAAAACTCGCGTCTAGAGAAACCCGAATAGTCATATGGCTGGCGAGCTTCTTGACAGTGTTGACACATGAAATATGCTTTATTATGCAAACCTAACAAGTTGTTAAAAACAAAAATGAAGGCTTTAGAATGTGTCTAAATTATCCCTAAATAGAAGTTATTAACAAAATTTTTATAATTTTTGATATGGTAGAAGTTATACATTTTTTTAAAAGTGTAATTATATATTCGCCAGGTTTTTCTAATACGTTGTTAAAATTTTGTTTATAACTTCTACAAATAATTTAGACAAATTCAAAAGCTCCAAGTTGTAGTCGGTCATGGTTAGTTTTGGTTAGTTAAAGCGGCTTTTCATTTTCTCCAATTATATTTCAAACGTGAAAATGCAGGGACGTATTAGAAAAGACCTCAATTATTACTTTACACATTAAAATTTAAATTTTTAGGTTATAAACTGTCGAGAAGTTTAGACGCGAGTTAAAAAAAAACTACCAGATCCCAGCCAACGAAAGACACTATAGAATACTTAATGACCCCCCAGGCTATGGATAGTCTGGGTGGTCAGTGATACACCACTGCTTTTTCTTAAAGTCAAAATTATTTTTGAAATCTCTATTCCTTTCCAAGCAAATATGGTTTCTTTTGAGTTTTTTGCCGTACGATCTTTGCATAAAAAAATTAAATTCATTTATTTGCACACTGTAATGAAATTGGATATTATTAAGGATTAAAATTTAAAATACAGTCGAACTTTGATATCTCGAATTTTTGATAACAACTGGGAAGAAATGGGTTAAACACCGGAAAACCCAGCACTCACGGTACTTTGGTACTTAGGTTTATATATGTATATATAATCCGTAGGATATAATATACATAAATAATAATCCTTCGTGTCATAAAGATTTAAAAAAAAAAACTCGAATCAAATTCGTTGGCAATAGCATTAAGAGTGATCATTATGTGAAATCTTAACTTGATAACTCGAATTTCTATAACTCGAATGTCTTGATTACTCGAACGAAACATTTGGCAACACCTTCGATAAGTCGAATTTTCCGGGAAGTCCTTAGCTTCGCGTATTTTTAAAACAGCTCATTTTAGAGCGTCACATGCAGACAGTTGGACCAAGGTGTAATACAAAATTTTAAGTGCCATTACCGGCGAAGGATTAAAAAAAACTTTTAAATGTTTGAAAGAAAATAAGGAAATCAACATAACTTTGATGGATTGTGTCGATAAAGTATCCAATGCATGGAATATTGATGTTAAGTCAGAGACCATTTTTAATTGTCGGCTTTGATTAGTATTCTAAATGGAAAGAGGAGGATGATTTTTCTAAATGAATATTTAAAAAAAAAACAGTGACGAAAAAATGCAACTACAAAAGCAATATGAAGCTTATAATGGTTTAAAATGCGCAGAAGGTGTTATTTTTAATGATTTTATCTATGTGGATGATGATATTATTCTTTCAGAGTTACACACAGATAAAGATATAGATCTTTACAGATCCACGCCAGAATCTGAATAGCCCAATAATCCAGATGAGAGTGAAAATTTAATGACAGATGATGATTTTAAGGATGACATGCAACAGCCACCTTCAAATAAGTCGGTGGCAAATTCGTTGTAAATTTTACGTTCATATTTAAAAACGAATGAACACACCACGGATGTTTTGTATGATGCCTTAAACAGCATGAAGATTTTGTTGAAAACCAAAATAAAAAATCCTCTTGTCAGTCACAAATAACCGAATTTTTTACTCTTAAATAATCAATAGTATAGTATATATGTTTATTTTTATGTAAATGATTCCATAATATACATATATGTATTACGTTTCCACATTGAAAATAAACTTAATTAATGCATATTATGTGCTGTGTTTAATAACTCGAAATTTTTTAATGTCATGTCGTGGTTCAGGTTATCGAAGTTCTACTGTATCTAGTAGGTAAAAAGCAGATTTTGTTTATTATACATAAACGGTTTTGAAACTTGCCTACCTAATGTGGTTGTCAAATGTTTAAGTCAATAAATTTAACAATATGGTCTTAAATAACTGACATGGTCCATTTTACGAATTCTGAGATAGCAGATAGGCATTACACACTGGAAGCCAGGCGTTTGTATGACGAGTGCTTCCCAAATAAAAATATTCCTGATGCAGGAACATTTTTAATCGTTTATAGAAGGTTGTACAAAAAGAAAAGTTTTAAACTAAAAAATCGTCTAAAAAGAGTACAACGAATTGTAAAAACACCACAAATTAACCCATTTAGTCCGGAAACTATTTTTTGTTAAAATCATTTAGTTTTTTTAGGGATTTGTGTTTAGATCGGTTACCTGAATGACGTAAAATAAATAATTAACATTTGCTTTGCCTCTGAATTGTCAAAAAAGGGCGTCCTTTTAAAAGGACAGTAGGCCTATATACTACTATAATTAAAATTTATATATACTATAATATAATATATATTATTTTATTTTTTTAGTTTGAGTGATAGTTTACAAAACATTCTTTGGGATGTAAAGCAACATCACATTTTTGACAAATGAAATTAGCCTTCTTGTGGCACACTGCGCATCGCCGCTGATTTTCATAATATAAAACCAGATGATCGATTCGGTCGTAACGTGAAAATTCGTGTGAATTTCTAGATGGCTTCGAAGGGCCTCGTTTCGAACTCCTTTTATAAGTTTCAAGCATTTCTGTGGCCACTGATCGTCGAAACTCCAACTGGTCAAGATTTCCGCCATTATGTTTGTGTAGACGCCATGAATTTTGTACAGCCATATCGATACAATGAGTAAATAACGGGAAGTACCACTTCTTTCCCCTTATTGTCACTCTATATTCACTCAAATTTTGATCACCCCGATCTACGCCGCCCATATTCTCATTGTAAGACTTTACAAGTCGAGGTTGATCAACATAAATGTGTTTTTTCTCCGACTGAGAAAATCTTTTTACTCTATTTACCGGAAAAACTGTTGAATCGTTAGACGCTATATTGACGATATTGTTATCATTCCATTTACAAATGATAATTTCGTTATCCGCGCAACAATATTCAAAATAACCACGAGTCTTTTTCTTTATTGTTGCCCCGTTTGATAAAGGTGAATTTGGAATGCGGTTTTCCCTCATGGTACCAGTAGCCTTCACATTTCTTAGTTTCAATTCTCGCAGAAGAGGAAGTGATGTAAAATAATTATCAAAAAATAAGTGAAATGGTCCATACGGCATTTGTTTCAAAACATCAGAATATTGTAACACTACGGATGCCCCAAGTCCCAAGTGTTTGTATCTGTCTGGTAATGTTGTTGAGGAACCTTGGTAGGGATCAAAGTAGACAATGTAGCCTAGTCGCAAAGCACCCACCCATATCTTGTACCCCCAACGAATGGGTTTTCCCCTAATAAACTGTTTTCCACTATGGCGGCCAAAATACGGGACCATAGATTCGTCTATACTGTGGTTTTCCTCAATAGGAGCATGTTCGAAAAATTTTTATTCAATAAGTCAAATAGAGGTCTCATCTTTGAATATTTATCCTGTTTATCCAATTTCATATTATCATTACAGTGAATATTGCTCATTATATATTGAAATCTATCACGGGAAATGGCCTCACACACCAGTTTATTGTTGGTGTCGTTTCTATTCTGCCAAAACATCCTTTTCCTAGGTAGAGGTACGTATCCACTCAAAACTAAAACACCGATAAAGGAAAGAAGTTCTTCTCTCGTTATATCTCCTGATCGATTTTTTGCTGAGCATAAGTGTTTGAAAATTCCAAAATTAGGTTTATAATTTCTTGATCAAAAAACAATTGAAACGTAGCTGCTGGTGACATATTATTAGATACATACGATATATCTATCCATTTATCAGTAGTTACTTCCAAATCACAACCAATTTTATAGTCAAAAGATTTGAGTAGCTTCGGTTTTCTTTGTACGAACGCTGACAGGGGTTTTTCATCGTCACTGTCCCAATGGTTTTCTGGTGGCTTTCTGGACTCCGCATTCGCTCGTAGTTGAGCCCCAGGCAAATTATTTATGTCCACTACATTTTCATCTCCCGAATCTTCGTCCGTATCGCAGTCATCGTTGGCATTTTCAGGTGGAAAAATAACAATTTCTTCTGGAATATCATCAACTTCACAATTTTCCAGCTCCTCGGTTAACTCTGCCAAAGTTAATGGCTTTTTCCAATAACTGAAAAGGAAATAAAAAAAATGGTAAAAGTAGTGAATAAGCCTACCGACCTTTTAAAAGGACAGTCATATTCTATGAAAAATACTTAACATATGTCACATTATTATTTGAGGTTATGTTACCAAACACATTTATTGGATACCGCTTGACCAAAAGAAATATATACTGGACTTAAAAAGTATGATAAAAACTTAAAAAACTTACCTCCAATTGCTCATTGCAATTGACTTGAAAATTCCACAGAAACAACACAACGTACAATCAAAATAAAAACTGTTTCGGTCTGCAGCACGTTTTAACACGGTTTCGTATTGTTTTAAGATCTAATATTAGTGGCGCCACCTTTTAATAAGTAGAAATATTAACGCGGATGCATAATTTATGCGGCGTCCTTTTTAAAGGACGGTAGGTCTATATGGGTTAAGAGTAGTTAAGAATTTGCATCATAGTTTAGCATAACACAAAAAATGCATACGGATATGAAAAAAACACATGAAAAGAATACAAGTTCATATACACTTTTTTCATATAGGCCTCCACTTTGGAGATATTGGCTCCCAAAGAGCTCAATGGAAAAAAGTTTTTTAAACATAATCACTAAATCACCAGGTAGGTATATTCCAAGTTTATTTTAATAAGATGTAATACCAAGTAAGACTCTATATTACTACCAAAGATGTTATGAATTACTGACAGCTGCAGATACGAATTAGCCTCGGAATTAGCTGTAACACTCAGGACCCCAATTTTTATGCCCTGTGTTGCTAAGAACTTTGAGCAACGTTTTTAACAAACATTTTACCATTGATTTAAAATTAAGTACTCATTCATGTCGCTAATCCTAACCGTGTTCAAAAAAAGGTCACTATATTTACACTGTTTGTATCCTAAGTTCTGTCAGATTAAACATGAAAAAAGGGAATTTCTCAATTTGTCGTGCGAAGCATTTGCTAAGAGTACCTTTTTAAGCTATTTAAGCTCAAAACCCTCTAACACTAAAGGTTAGATGAAAACACTAAGTTTTTAGGGATAACTATAGAAGAATTTTTGTCATGGAGCAGTCATATAAACAGTCTATGTCTAATACTAAGTAGGTAGTATAGGTTATAGGATAAAAGTTTTATCCAACTACATGAATTTAAACCGAGATTTAAACACATTAAAAATTATATACCATGCAAACTGAATCTGTACTGAGATATGGAATACTGTTTTAGGAAAGTAGCTTACAGCTACGTTTGAATTTTTGTTATTCAAAAAAAAAAATAATAAAAACAATTAATAAAATAAATTTCTTGGACCCTTGTAGAGGAATATTTAAAAAGTTAAATGTATTGACAGTATATGCTGTTTATATCTTTGAGTGTCTGATGTTTTTGTTTAAAAATAGAGATAAGATTGAATCTGTAAATTTAACTAATATGAGGGCAAATAACTTGATATATCCATGAACCATCGGCTAACTGTTACAGAAAAAAGTCCTTACTATATGTGTATCAACCTATTTAATAGTCTACCCAATACGATGAAGTCCAATTATAGAGTGTCAAAGTGGAAAAAGACATTAAAAAAAGTGTTATTAGAGACTGAACCATATAGCCTAAAAGACTTTTTAGATGGAATGGTAGCCGAAGTGCTACCTTATTGACGTCATTTCATTTTTTTTAACCTGTTAATTATGATTTGAAATAAGGAAGTATTATTTTTGTTCCCATATCTGGCCTTAAATTTTTGATATATGATCAAAAGTGCTTCATATTCTCTAGTATTAGATGCTATGTGCTGAAAACAAATATCGAAAACTCAAGCAAAAACTCTTGTGAAACTTCACGTACGTCACATCTAACATCTCTGAAAACACAGCAGCAGCATATCAAATCAAATAAAGCTTTATAGTGTAAAGAATATAAAATTCTCATTTACAAAGCAAAGTTTTTATCTAAATTTAATATAAAAATAAAGGACTCTGAAATATAATTAAAAATTAGTCTTAAAAGAGATCATATTATTTTTTATTAAGCTATAATACCTATAACTAATTTATAAAATTAAACTAAAAGTAAAAAAACACATGAACAAAATACCTACAAAAAATAATAAAACTTGTCAGGTACCTACTATGTTTAAATAGACAAACAATTTAGAAAAGGATGAACAACACTAATTCAATATATTGTCATAATATTCCCTAGTATCATAATAGGTTTTCTCAAAGTCTTCTATCCAAGCCTATTCTCCTAAATTTCTTGTAGATCGCATTCTTTTGATCAATTAATTATGTAAGTAGTATTCTTATCTTACATTATCAGTAAAAGTAACCCAAACAAAAAACGAAAATATTTTTAACTGCTATTTACATACCATACATAATTACAAAGCCGTGTCAGAATTAGGTAAATTAAAAATATAGGTAGTATTTTCCTGAACATTAAAAAAAAAACAATTTAGTAGATATTTCAACAAAAAACATTCAAGCATTTTATAATATATACACAACAAATTCTGATTTATTATTAAATTAGACAAGGATATTGGCAAATATAAACTTTTAATTTTACAAAAATAAATTCATTTTTGAAAATAATAACTAGCTTAATCTTACCTGAATATTTTTTATATGCTCCACACAATTTAGAACTTACACATACACTTTATACAAAAAATATAATAATTAAAATAAGCTTACCCAAAAATCAGTTTCATCTTTTTCTCTAGCCAAAAGCTCTTCGAAGGGAATAGTGCAGTTGGCCACAAAAACGTCAGGGGGTATTGCAGCATCATGAAACACCGTAAGTGTCAGCGCCTTGGCATTTTCGACACTATGTTCAAATTGTTCATTCCATAAGGGATCAAAAGTTTTTGGTTTACTTGTGGATTGGGCAAACTGGGTGTCGTCTACGTCGATGGTAACATAGGGGTCCAGCAGCTGCTCGTCCGCCTTTCCGAACGCGTGTCGTTTGGAGCAATCAGTTGGACGCAAACCCTGAGCTTCGCATATTTTTACGCGAACCTTTCCCGTAAACATGGCCCTGGAGCACTACCAGCGGCTTAACGATAAATAACACCACACCCGCACAAAACCGTCTTTACAAATTTATTAGCTACATAGGTAAACGGGACGAAAAACCGTGGAAACAATTCCAGAAAATAGCTCGCTTGACAGCCATGAAGGTCGCGCACTCGGCTGCTTTCGATATCCTCCCCGTTGCTCTTACAGGCATCGGCCCTGCGTACTGGATATTGCCGTGACATACATTCTAGAAACCAGGACGCTGGCCTGGCCTTGCGCCCTTTAAGCCTAGGTGACACTTAATTTTTAAGCCAATCATTATTGTTTTTTTCTATAATATTTGTTTACTTTTATATTTCAGCCCTTTCCAATGAAAAAAAAAACGCTCCCTATATCAATCATTAACGCTGCATAAACATAATATTAAAAATATGATCAAAACCATAAGTAAACTTCGGCTCTTTGCTCTTTAACAAGTATTTTTTATCCTAATTTTATCCCATTAATAAAACAACCCATTGGCCAGTATTGCCAATCTTAAAAAAAAGCAAGATTGGAAAAAGTTTCCCATCAAGATGTAAAAAATGTTCCTAAAAAAATTGCGTTAAGCCTCGTGTCCACTTGCAAGTAAATTTGCTTAGATCACTCTCACAAGTTACTTGCAATGCGTGTAAACAGTAGCGCTAGAGAGATATTGCTGAAAGTTTACTCGCGCTGCAAATACTTGCCGACTTGTTAGAGCTTGTAGTGTACACGGCTGATCTAAGGAAATTAGTTTGCAAGGTTTGATATCGGGACCGTTCCGAAATATTTGCAGCAAGTTGAAAGGACATACACGTTTTTATTTACAAAAGTGAAAATATAAAGATTTAGAAAAATGGAGAGACGTGTTTGGGAATAGGGAAGAAACTAATATGTTAATTGAAAATGTTGAACTGTACCCTGAATTATGGAACGTGCATTGTAAAGATTTTTAAAAATAGAATTAAAAAGCAAACTGCATTAGAAAAATTAGCAGGATTATTCGAGACATCTGAGAATGAAATTCAACACCAAGTTACACAACTTTTCCTAATTTATATAGATAATCTGTGTACACAACTTAAAGAACGCAAATGAATCAAGAGTGGAGAAAAATAAAAAAAAGAGTGGACAAGGAACAAATACAAATATATAGAGCACATGGGAATTTTTTGATTCTTTGAAATTTATGTTAGCTGCAAACGCTCAAAGTTCTACGGAGGATAATTTGATGGATTTAGGTTTGAATTTTTAAGTAATCAAAAATATTAAACGAGGACAACTTTTATTTTTTTATTTTTTTACTTTTATTTATTTTAAATAAACATTTATTTTTTATATATATATATATATATATATATATATATATATATATATATATATATATATATATATATATATATATATATATATATATGTATATATATATATATATATATATATATATATATATATATATATATATATATATGTATATATATATATATATATATATATATATATATATATATATATATATATATATATATATATATATATATATATATATATATATATATATATATATATATATATGGTAATTTTTACTTACCGGGCCCTGGCCGATTTTATTAATTTTTGTATACTGGGTTTTTGGGGCGCTGATCACGAATCTAAATCAAATTTTGTCAGTTGCTTTTAGTTTTTTGAGTTATAACGCCCTCGGACCTAACCTCAAAACTGTACAAACTTTTAAAATTCCTCCTTCCTTAAAACTAATTACATTAAAATTGAAGATTTTATGGAAATACAGCTATTATTTTATAAGATAAATTTGATTTCACACATTAACAAATATTTTAGTAAAAAATAGCACAACAAAATTTTATTTTACTTTTAAAAACAATCAACAAAATTGTCTAGTGATTTTAGACACTTTTGTTGGTATAGGCAACCAAGAAACAATTGGATGGCTTCCTTTTCAAATTTAAATCTCGAAAAATAAAAATAATTTAAATTTATAAAGTAGGCTCCATTTAATTGTTTTCGCAATGTCTAATGACGTACCAACAAAACTCTCAAATCACTAGACAATTTTATTTGACATTTAAGAGTAAAATAATATTTTGTTGGTCTTTTATTAAAAATATTTGTTAAATAAGGTGGTATCTTATAAAATAATGATGTATTTCCATAAAATCTCCATTTAACGTGAAATTAGTTTTAAGAAAAGGAGAATTTTAAGACTGTGCAGTTTTGAGGACCCAGGTAATCAAGGCTAAAAGTGTCCGACATAAGTGATTTCAGATCGTGATCAGCACGCTAAGCCCCAGTAACAAAATTTCAACCAAAAATCGGCCGTGAACTCAACAATGAAATTACTATATATATATATATATATATATATATATATATATATATATATATATATATATATATATATATATATATATATATATATATATATATATATATATATATATATATATATATATATATATATATATATATATATATATATATATATATATATATATATATATATATATATGCTAATATATATATATATATATATATATATATATATATATATATATGTATGTATGTATATGTATATATATATAATATATATATATATATGTATATATATATATATATATATATATATATATATATATATATATATATATATATATATATATATATATATATATATATATATATATATATATATATATATATATATATATATAATATATATATATATATATATATATATATATATATATATATATATATATATATATATATATATATATATGTATATATATATATAATATATATATATATATATATATATATATATATATATATATATATATATATATATATATATATATATATATATATATATATATATATATATATATATATATATATATATATATATATATATATATATATATATATATATATATATATATATATATATATATATATATATATATATATATATATATATATATATATATATATATATATATATATATATATATATATATATATATATATATATATATATATATATATAGTTTATCAAGCTAACATTTTTGCGTTGGCTTACATGAATCAGGCTGTTCCAAAAACAAAAATCACTAGACTCAGCGTCAAAATCAGCTGATTGACGCTTATCCCCAGTAATGGATTAAAGGAGTTTCAATTTTCTTGTTAATTTTTCTTGTGTTTGGTTGTGTTATTTCGTGTTTAAAAGTAATTAGTCAGATTAAAGATTATTGTGCAGTGTTTTTATATTTTGGTGTAGACTATTTGACATTTTTTCATATTACATAATTTATTTTATTTTGTAGTAAGTTTAAGTTATTTTTATTGGTTTAAGAAAAAACCACTAGAATAGATACTTTTTAGAGTATGGATCACAGTGATTACTGTATTTCCAGTTCGAAAAAAGCTTCTAAACACACTTCAGAGCTGTGATCATCAGTCGAAGGTATGAAAATATAACTTAATATATATGCAATAGTGATCTTACATAAGGTAAAATTACTTGTTTTTATTAGTATCATAATCCAAAAAGACATCCTCAGATGTGCTAAATGTTGTAAATAAATTTATGTATGTATTTTTAGGATCCTAGTCATGCAACAGAGGATAATTCCCATTTGCAAAACATAGTGGCAGCTGCTGACAATGTAAGTTGAAAGCAAAATATAAAATTTATAAATAAACTTAAGTTTTAAAATGCTAAAAGACCAGAAAATTGTGTTACTTAATATTTTGTAGAAAAACCAACAAAATGAAGTAATTTTTGACTCGTTAACTTTGCAAACACTAAGTCAAATCAATACAAGTATGAAATAAGATATTATAATTGCAACTAGCAAATCTTAAAGAATAAAGTAAAGCATGCATGCTTCATGCCTACTATTTAGCTTAGTCCCTTCTCAGTGATATCGCTTGCCCCTGCAGTGGGGCCTTAAAAAAGTAATGATGTTGTGTTTTACTTGCCCAGTGAAAAGCTGTTGCTAGTTTTTAGTTTAGCTTGTGAGTTGCTATGCTTTGCTATGCTGTTTATTTACAATGGGATTTATAAAATTGTTTTAGTCTGCAACTCATCACTTGTACGTGCAGGGGAATAGTACTGCTCAGAAGATGCTACAAAATGTTTTTAAGTTTTTAAAACTCACTTTGTGGGCGATGAAAATGCTGCTCTTCAAGTAAGTATTTTGTTTGTTTTATGTTCTAAAATCCATTATATTTAATTTTTTGTATGTATGTAATTATGTATGTATTTACGTATATAAAATACAACAGAAATAGGATTAGCAATTCATTTTTATTTAATTTTTTGTTTGTTAAGAAAACCCACTCGTAACTTGTTAATTGTGATTAACTTTTTTTTTTCTAAAAATTATATTATTAAGTATGCTGGATTTGTCACAATAAGCTTCCTTAGAACTTAATTGAAAAAGAGAATGTAGATACTAAGGGGCTTTATGTTTTCTAGTGTGCATACCTGAAATAAAATAAAATCATTGGGCTTGTTTTACTGGTTATCATAATAACCAGTAGTATCTGCTTTCTTAACTACCAGCAACCTGGCACACTGATTCTATTTTATATGAAGAACATACACACTAGACAAGATATAATCTAAAATCTATTAAATATCCTTCTCCACAGAGTTTTAATAGTAGCTCATTGTGACATACCCAGTATACACATACAGTATGAGCCATGTGAATTATACAGAGTTTTCAAAAAGTATGAAAATGTGACCCTACAATGTAAAAAATGTATAAAGTCATTGTTTTTAGGGCAGCAGAAAATAGTACAGGATTAAAAGCTAATTACATAAAAAAGCATGATTTGGCTGTTTTCCATATGCTGCAAATAAGGCTCTCACTGTATATATTTTGTCTAAAACTGAATTATACTTGCATGGCAAAAATCTTTAAATGAGTTTTGAGTAACAATATAAATAAATAAGATAAAATATGTACATACATAATACATAGGTACCTACTATTTATTTTAGATAACGTCTGCTGCAACTGGTGTTAGTCTTGCTAATGTAAAAAATATAAGGATGGACCTTGTGGAGACATTATAAGTACTCTTAAAAGAAAAAGGACCAAGCCAGCTACTGATGTCGGCAACTCTGTTGGCTACGAAATTCGTCATGAAATATATGACATGTATGTTAAAAGTGAGTAGGTATTTAACTGCCGCAACTAATATTTATTTTTAATTTAAATTTTTATTTCTACAGCCTTCAACGAAGAATTCGGGTTGATGCATCTACACAAGGCAACTTCCTAGATGTGGGCTGCAAAGTTTGTTTTTCTTTTTAGATTTGTGAAAAGGAACTACTTGTACGGTTTTGCATAAGTATGAAAATGATAAATTTATTTTTAAAACAGGTATAAGGTAAGACAGCTAAGCTTTTGGGCTTGGAATATAAAATTTAATTTTTTTCTTTACCTCATTATGATATTCTTACATATAATATTAGTTAACAACACCAAGTATTTTTGGAGGGGTGCTGGTCACAGTTTTTGTATTTCATTTTTTGGTGTATTGGTTTTCTTTTTCCAAATAATAATCTATTAGCCGTGGACATACACACAGACATTTGAGAAGAAACAGCTTTGATGGGTACCTATAGTCACACAATTTGTACTTTTGAAGATATATACTGGCAAGCTGATATATTAAAGCATTACTTATTTTTAGAACATTCTAAACATGGTCACAGAAAGTTATGGTATCTACAGAATTTTAAAATGTTTCAAAATTTGGTTAAGTTTGGGAAATCGAAATTTTAATTTTGGGTTTAATATTTTAAGCATCTTTTATGTTTTCTAAAATTCTAACAATTGCATCTGTTCTAGGACAAGGTACTTATTTTTTTTTTGGTTTATATTGTCAGTTATAATTTTATACAAGCCCAACTCAAGATTTATTAATGATTTTGAAATAACTTGCATAATTTACTCTCCGTATTAATTTAAAAAGTAATGTATTACTTGTTTTTGAAAACTGGGTAATTGGGTAAAAAAGATGTTTTTGTTATTATTTAAAAAATAGATAAGGGGCCATCCATAAATTACGTACGGGGAGGGTGTAGAGGATTTGACATTGTGTGACAAGGGGTATGGGGGGTCATCAGCTTTGTGACGTCACATGTAAAAATCTAAATTATTAAAACGCAAAACTTAAATGTAGATGAAAACCCCAAGAATTGTACCAACTCTTTCTATGTGCTTATTATTTATATAAGTTTTGATTATATGTAAAATCTTAAAATGTGTGACGTCACACTAGGGGGAGGAAGTCTCATAAATGTGACAGGGACGGGGAGAGGGGGGGGTGAAAAAATCATGAAATTTGTGTAACGTAATTTATGGATGGCCTCTAAGGTAAATGAATTAATACAAAAAAATGGCGAATGTGGACAAGAATCTTAAAAATCATCTCTACTCCCAAGATGATTGTTTAGGACCATCAATGTCAGTAGTTCAATATTTTTCTGCAATTAAAAAGCACAATTTAAAATAATAATATTATTCCTGGACAGAATACGAGGCCACACAGTAATTTTAAAGGTTTCATTAATATTGTATGGTTTTTGCTTAGGTTTACCTGTTACATTAGACACTCTTCATGCTAGCCTAGTGGAGAAACAGAAATATTTTAACTGTAGGAGCAGCCTTGCCCAGGTTCTAAAAAACCTTGGTTTTTCCTACAAAAAGGATTCAAACAGGCGAAGCTTAATGGAAAAACCAACTGTGCAACGCATGAGAAGGAATTTTAAAAAATTTATGGAAAATGAAGATTTGGGAGAAAACAAAAATCTGTGCGTATTTCTGGATGAAACCTGGATTTTCTCCAACGGCTCTTTTCGCAGGTCTTGGCAGGATGACGATATAAGATCTGTCAGAAAAACATCTGGTGAAGGAGCTCGGTAATTACTTTAGCTAGACTTACTTAAAATGCAAATTAATCTTTAAAAAATTATATTTTAGTGGAAAGGTAAAACATTCCCATCACTTATTATAAGCTAGAAAAAAAGTACTTTCCTACACTTAAGGCAAAATTAAAGGGCCCACTTTTTTAAATTACGTGGGTGAAGCACTTTTACAATCCTCTAATAAAATTTTGTTCTGCCTTATAAATAATCACAGTTTTATAAAAAGCTTCCTCTTGCACATCGACAAGCTGTAGAAGACCTGTTTCTTTTTATGAATATTTTCACAGCTTCTGCTCCGAAGCATTAGCTGTCGTAATTCCTTTTTGCTTATCCTAATTATAGCAAATTGAATGTTTGCTCAGGTGCATCCCTTTATTGTCCACCTCACATTTTGCATCCTTTTCGCACCTTCATCTCTAGGGTTTCGAGACTACGAAATCTAAATATATTTAAGTCCCTTATGAGTAATGTACCTCTGACTTCAATCTAGACACTTGTGGTATGTGAACACTTACACTTCAAGCATAAGGGGTATCTTGAGAAAAAATAAATATATGACAGATTCAGTAGATACCTCAGTTAGGGTAAGCTGTGGTTAGGGTCTCATTCATACATAGGACATATGATTAAACTTGTAGCTCTTAGACAACATTAAACTACAAAACACACTTGCTGCTTTCTTATGAAACATTAAAGTATATTTAATTTAATCACTATTAAAATACTTATATTTTCCTTAGATACATTATTCTACATGCTGGTTCCGAAAAGGATTTGTTGATGGTGCCAGTAGAATTTTAAATCAAGAACAAAAACAGGAGATTACCATGGCGAGATGAATGCTGAAAATTTTGAGAAGTGGGTTAGAGATGACCTACTACCTAATTTAAAAGGCCTTCATTAGTCATTTTAGATAATGCCAGTTACCATAGTAGGTTGTTGGAAAACTGGCCAAATAGTGGCTGGAAAAAGAAAATATGGTTAAATGGTTAGAAGAACGTAATATTCCTTTTGAAACATCGGCGACAAAAAAGATTTTGTGGTGCTTGATTCAGCGCCTACCAAAGCCTCCCAAATCTTATGTTGTTGATGCTCTTATTCAGGAGGCTGGTCATCAAGTGCTGCGCTTGCCTCCATATCATTGCGAATTTAATGCTATTGAAATGGTATGGAGTCAAGGAAAACGTGCATATGATGAATTAATTCTTGGCTCGAAAGATGTCTTAAAGACTTGGAAATGGCACTTAGCCAAGTTAAGCCGGAAAATTGGGCCAACTACGTAAGGCATGTAAAAGAAATAATTAAAACCTTTTGGGAGAAAGAAAAACAAATAATTTCTTCAGTGGAGCCCTTAGTTATTGAGGTCGACACTGATGGTGATGATGACGATTCATCAGAGAGTTAATGCTGTAAAGAAAAATAATCCTGTTCTGTTGGAAACTACAACTCTCACTGTACCCATATTTATAGATTGTATTAAAAGTAACCCTTTTTAAAACATTCTTAAGTTTCTTATAATTAATAATAAAAATATCTGCAGGATTTTATCCTACTGTAAATTCAATATAACTGGAGACCGAGCAAACAAATATTTTAGTGTTATATATGATGTTGTATTTACACAAATATGTTACCGTCACCATTGCATCAACAATGAAACAACAATATTCATGGTACATAATTATTTAGGTAAAATTAAAAAAAAATAAGACAGCTTCGACTGCAATTTTTCCCTATTTTATGGGACCCAGATTATTAATATATTAATAAGGTAAATGGTACAAAAAAATCATTTACAAGTTATCTACTTTTAAGCTTTTCTTTATTAAACCACCTTAATGCTTTTGATAAAAAACTAAATATTAACTGAATATTTCATTTAAACACATTACATCAATGTCCACGTAGTTGCCAAAAGCATTGGACTCACAAGCATCCATCAACAGTCCAGCTGCTAAAACGACAAACCTCCCACTTTGTCTGCTCCCTTATCTTAAAAGTGCCTAAACTAGTATCTGCGTCGTGCAGATTGCATACGTTTTTCTTTCGTCATTGCATACATTTGCTTTTCTCATAAAAACCCCTGATGGACACTGCCATTTCTAAAGCCTAAAACACGACCTTCAACGTTTTTGTTACAATTTATTTTATAAAATATAAGCATCTTATTGTGAATGATATTTGAAAAATAAATATTATTATGTTTTTTTTTTAATTTTTTTTTATTTAACATAGAAAGAGTAAAGTTATATAGTAAAAAAACGCCCTCCTGGGATCTTTAAAAAATGAAAATTTTGAAAAAAGGGATTTTTAAAACCCCTTATAGGGGGTTTTATCAGATTTTTCAATTTCACGGGAAATTAAATTTTCCCAAATATAACAAAACATAACAGGTCGTTTTCAAAAAAACATTTTTTTCACTTTTAGTACCTAAAAGTTTTTATTAAGGTTTATTTTGGGATAATTGGAAAAAAAGTGTAAAAATGTAAATATTTAAATAAAAACACAACAAATAACTTTTAACCGTATATGGGTCTTCATTTTGGCAAAAAAAAAAATAGACACTGCTTGTTTCCTCAAGTTCTTTTCCTTAGCAGAAAGGAAATTTTTTATTTTGTATTTTGGAAAATGATTTTTTTTAATAAAATTTATTTATTGAATCCCAAAATTTTTTTTTGATTTTAAAAATTTTTAAAACCCCCTTTCCTCGGTAGGTCACTAAAATTCTCAGACGAAAAACTAAATCTGAAAAAAAAATTTAAAATGGGGAAATTTTCGATTTAACCAAAAAGTTAGCTTGGACGATATATATATATATTTGTATTGCATGGTACTTCACTTCAGGGGACACAAAATATTCTTTAAATTCCTCTCGAATTGTTTTCGCATCTTGGGAGCAATTGTGAGAGTTTCTGTTATTAAGTGGCAACAAATTTTGTTTGGGATGATCTTCATTGCGCCACTGACATTTATAATATTTCCAACATTTTCTATATCGAACATACTTCCGGTGCATATATTGCTTTGACGCATTTCGGGATAATAAAAAATTATGAAGGGCACATATGAGCCAAAACTATTTTGGTAACTTTTTGGGACAGAGTTGAATAGGTTTTCTTAAAACCCGAAAACGATTTG
The DNA here is from genome assembly GCA_019359885.1 of Listronotus oregonensis. Classification (NCBI taxonomy): domain Eukaryota; kingdom Metazoa; phylum Arthropoda; class Insecta; order Coleoptera; family Curculionidae; genus Listronotus; species Listronotus oregonensis. Next base: position 71,437 of record JAHBCN010001368.1, read on the forward strand.
CTATAATTCCAAATACATTTTCAATTATCCTTCTTGCCCGTGACAGCCGGTAATTAAAAACGCGATTGGGCCCAGGCTGATTTTGAATGGATATGGTTTAAGCAAGTATGATTTCATTGCAATGCGTCATCTGCTACGATAACATACGGTGATAGGGTTGCTCTTCCTGGTAGCTGCCGTGGAACAGGCAATTTACAGTATTATTTTCCAAAGCTGTCGATAGAGAACACATGTTATAAACACCACCATCCGATACTCTGCCATTGCAGCCAACATCCACATAAGTTATTCTGTAATGTGCATCGCCAAAGCCATTAAAACTATGCTGTGTGTCCCCTTAGAGTTGAAATAATAGCTCCCGCTGCAAGGTGGAGCTTGCATAACTGATATGTTTTCCGTCGAGGCTCCTATACAGTTTGGAAAGATTCCGAAGTATTTTCAAAATCTTCAGCAATTTTAATCCATTCTGCTTGATTAGTAGGAATCTAAAAATTTAAATAAAATATAATGTTTTTCAGACTCAAAGAGAAGAGGTTTAGAAATAGATAGACCAAATTTAACAATAAATGAGGGAGAGACAAGTGGAAAAGAAGCCAAACGTGATTCTTTCAAAAAAGGCACAAAAGGATTTGTAAACCAACTGAAGAGGATGCCATTTTGGCTAAAGCTATAAAAGTGATGGACCGGCCTTTAGATAATTTTCAGATCTTTGGGGATTATGTTGCATCAGAGCTTCGATCCTTACATTCTGAGCAGCTCCAAAATAGATTGAAAGAATGATACAAGGAGCTATTTTGGAATGCAGAACTGGCTGATGAAGAATCTAGAATTTCAACACCGGCCCCTGTTCCTCTTTTTTCTCCTGTGTCCTATGAAGGAGATAGCTCAAATGCGTCACAAGCCACTGAGCAGTCATCATGTAATAATCAATTTACTATACTAGGTAAAGCAATAATAACAAAGTTGTAGACATTTACGCGTACCTTTAAATATTCATTTTGCAGAGCTTCCACAATTGCAGCACAACATTCAGGAACAATCCTTGCGATCGTCATACAGGGATTCGATATAGATACATGAGGGAATGGTAGGAATCACCTACAACATTTTCAGTTATTGTATTTTTCATTCTTTTTTATTATTACACTTTCGTTTATGAAAATAAATATATTTTTTCGAAGAGTTAATTATTTTTATGTTTTGGTTTAATTCTAAAAGGTTTACCTGTTGCTAAAAAGCGAGTTTAAGGACAAACGTTCTTCTGCTCTAATAGCCTGTCGCATTTTGGTATCTTTCTTACATATTTGACCTTTATCAAATTAAGCAAATAATCAAAGTCTTCTGCAGACATTCGTAGAAATTTTTAACTGCAGTGGATCTTCATTTCTCAACTCGGCGAGTAGCTTCTCAGAATGCCTAAAGTAGATCCAGCTGAATCAGTTTCTTACCAAATTTTTCTACGCTTTTAATCTTTTTTTATTTGTTTTTTAATGTAATATATCACAACTAGCACAGTAAAATTCATGACATTGGTGTACATGTTTTTAAAGAACTACAAATAGCTTGCTAAAGTTACTTGCGATCAACTTGGAACAATGATTATTCAATGTAGACACACCAGCAAGTACTTGCTGAAAAAACTATCGCAAGTTACTTGTAAGTGGACACGAGCCTTTAGAAACATGAAAATAGTCGAAATGTTTACGGTATCGTCCAAGCCCACTCCCGCGCAATCCAAACAGCATTCCTACGGGCGCTTTCTCCACTCCAAGTTCTCAAACTACGTTCCTAAATTCGCTTCAAGATTAGAGACAAGCAGATGTGGCACGTGTCACGTGGGATTTTAGCCTAAACCATTTTTAAAATGAAAAAGCCATTGTGCAATATACGTACATTATAAATGCGACAATAATTCTGCAACATTTCCCACAACCGTGGAAAAATGTTACGGTCATCCCTATTTTAAAAACGGGAAAAGGCCCCAAAAACCGGGATCGCCGAGAGAGCCATATCGCTCAAATACAGGGGACATTTTGACAAAAATTACTCTGATGAGCAGTTTAGCTTTTGTGACGACTTGAGCACAACACTATTAGTCTTTAATAGATCCCAATGGGCTACGATTTCAAAATATTTATATTTATTTCAAATCCCTTCAGCAGGAAAAATGTGAATTTTTACAGCAAGTAATGAAATATATTAAAGAAAAATTACCTAGTTCGCAATCTATGATTTGAGTTCTTGGCTAGTGATGATTTTATTACATATTTGACATCTACAGCCTCACGGAATTTTAAATTAATTAAAATTTTTAAAAAATTTATTCGTAACTAAAAAGGTTGTAAAATTTTATTAAAGATTCGTAATATCCTCACCTAGACCTTTTATTTCACACCTATGTTTTTAACGATTTTTAAGAGACCGGGAGTTCATTTCAGTAATGGGTTTTATTGGTTTTATTGTAGATTCCGTATCTGGAGACCACTTAAAATTCAAATTATTAAAAATTTTTAGAAAAATATTCAAAAATAAAAAAAAATTGTTAAATTTTATTGAAGATTGGTTATCTCCTTATTAAGACCTTTTATTTGATACCCGACAACCTATAAGTAGAGCAAGATAGTCATTTTTGGTGCACCCGAGAATGACGTCAAACGTGTCATCTTCCAGTAAACACAAATTGTGCAGTCGCTGGCTATCTGATGAGATTTAGCTCACATGGGCTGTCTGTATGTTTGGGTAATGCGCATGCCTAAATAATGACAGCTGTCATCTGTCAAATTTTACCTGACAACTGTCGTCTGTCAAAAACCACGTGACTTACTAAATGTTGCTTCCGAGGATGAGATCTATTCCGAGGTCCTACGCATGCGTGAAAACAATGGCGGTTGTTACCTGTCAACTAATACCTATCAACTGTTATATCTCTGAAACCACGTGACTTAGAAATGATTTGTCAAGTTTGGAATTCTTGGTCAAAGGTTTTAAATCAAATTGCGCAAGAACGGTTATTTCATTAAATAGCGTTCGGGAGTTATCGGCTAAAATCGGAATTTCACCCCGATAATAATAATTGGAATTAAAACGTTGTTTAATATTATAAAGCTGTAGCAATGATCGATATACAACTAGATAGTTCACCGGCCAGATTTGTATGTCTTCCTTTGTAATATGCCGCAGACGCCCTGCTGCCATATTTCAAAGTCCATAAGTCTTTAAATGATAAAAAATATTTTATTATATATTTATATTTTTTCCATATATTACAGGTCACTGAGCCTGATAGCTTGATAAATTATTTAGATTTGAAAATTGCACATTTATTTTTTTTAATCTGCATTTGCCACACTATTTTTCACACTATAGCCATTTCGTAAAATCTGTAAAACACGTTGAAAAAACGATTGTTTTGGCATCATAGCATCGTCAAAGCATCGTCAAGGAGGTGCTGCCCCTATAAAATAATAAAGTATTTGGCAAGTTAAAACGATATCTGTAGGACGACAATAAAAATTATACAGAGCCCGTTAGGCCACAATTTTACAAAAGTGTGTATTTAATATAAGAAAATTAAAATGGGGATTAAAGTTTGTATAAAAAAAATGTAATTTTTAGAGTTGTAAATATGGGAGTTGGTAATTAGGCTTCTGATTACCCAGAAAATAGTCGCCAGCTGAGAAAGGATTTAAGAATACTTCCCCTTAAATGGGTAAAAGGGACTGGACTTAGAAGTATAAAAATTGGTATGTAGGCTATTATTTGGATAAAAATAATGTTTTAAAATTCTTGAAATTACATCCCGTGTGGGGTTAAAATGGGAATTAAATTTTTATTAAAAAAAACGTTATAGTTGGTTATATGGGAGTTAATAATTGGGCTTCTAATTACCCAGAAAAATAGGGGATGTCAGCTAAGAAAGAAGGGGGGTGAAAATTTGTATAGAACCGCATTATATTAGCCTACATACCAATTTGTATACTACTAATCCAGAAATAACGAAGTTCACTAAAAACTTTCTCCCCCCATCCCCCCTTAAGGGGGTGAGTTACCAAAAATTTATTCCTAGCTGACGTAGTTCTCGTAATTAGTCAGTGTATGAATAAATGAATGAATGAATGAATGAAAAAAAAAAAAAAATAATAATATATATATATATATATATATATATATATATATATATATATATATATATATATATATATATATATATATATATATATATATATATATATATATATATATATATATATATATATATATATATATATATATATATATATATATATATATATATATATATATATATATATATATATATATATATATATATATTTGTTCTATCGCAAAAATTTCATACATTCGATACGTGCGTCAATGACGTCTGCCCTCAGGTATCTGGCCCCCTTTACAATCCCTTACGTTACATCACATCACGCTCCCCACGCACCTTCTTTCGTCACACACTTTGCGGCGTAGCGCGCGTGTTGCGATGGAGCATTATTATCTCCAAAAACTGCTCATTATCGTTTGAGAAAAACACCTCGTAGGTAATCATAATTACCGACTTCTTGAACCAATGCAAAATATTTTTTCTTAATGGGTTTTTGTCAAACTAAAATGAACAGATTGTAGTATTTTATGTTTTAAATAAACAATTAAAAATCAAAAGTGTTTCAATATTTCGCTTTCATCCGAAAATTGAAAATACGTGAGGTTAACTTTATATATTGCGGTCAAGGTCATTGGTTTCATTAGCTACACCAGCGCCTCTTAGTGAATGCTATTCTGGGGCCACTTTTTAAGCAAAACAGCCATAAGAGAGGGTGATCCTTACCTCTATGATCCATGGTCGGGAGGACAGACATTTGATTAATAATTTTCCCCGGTAGCCGATATTTTAGCCATTATAAGGAAAAAGTGACTGAAGACCTCAGACCTCAACTGTCAAATATCCTTAAAGTAGAATTTTGGGATCCAAGAACTCTCTTATCATTAGAGAAGACTATAATTCAAAGAGCATGGCTTCACTTTGTGGAAGAATAGCTGCATCTACTGCAAGAAAACACATTTTCTCCACGAGTTATCGGTTTTCCTCCAAAGGTAAGCACTCTGGAAATGCTTTTACCTAAATCTATCTCGTAATCTATCAAAATTGACATTACGTAATTTTGGTCATTCATTTTAAAAACTTTAAAATATATGTAAATGTTCAACTATTAAACCAATAAGTTATGCACAGGTACATAACATAAAAGTTGTAATGCACTAATATTTTTTTTACTATTGCACTCCAAACTTTAAGCGTGTTCCTAGAGGCGTATAGTTTATGACAATTGTTCACATTTAATTAAATATTGAAATCAGTTTTCGATTTTATGGAAATTTTGTATACTGGGGTTTTTGGGGGCGCTGATCACGAATCTGAAATCAAATTTTGGTTGGACTCTGCTGTTTTTAGAGTTATAACGCCCCACTCGAACCTAACCTCAAATCTGCACAAACTCCTAAAATTCCTCCTTCTTAAAACTGATTACACCCAAAATGAACGATTTTATGGTAATACATTTATTATTTTATATGATAAATTTAATTTTACCTTTATTTTACAATTATTTTTACTAACAAAAGCACAACAAGCGCTTCCCAAAAAATAATATTTTTACTTTAATAAATGTCAACAACATTGTCTAGGTATTTTAGACAATTTTATGTTGGTACCACAGAGACCCGCCAAACAATTGAATGCACTTACTTTTTAAACTGAAATCCCGAAAAATAAAAATAATTCAAATTTGTAAAGTAGGCCATTCATTGTTTCGCGGGTCTCTGGCGTACCAACATAAAACAGTCTAAATCTCTAGACAATTTTGTTGACATTTATTAAAGTAAAAATAATATTTTTTGGGAAGTGCTTGTTGTGCTTTTTTTATTAAAAATAAATGTTAAATAAAGGTGAAATTAAATTTATCTTATTAAATAATAAGTGTATTTCCATAAAATCTTCCATTTTGGGTGTAATCAGTTTTAAGAAGGAGGAATTTTAGGAAAATTTTGCAGGTTAGGTTTGAGTGGGGCGTTATAACTCAAAAACTAACAGAGTCTGACAAAATTTGATTTTAGATTCGTGATCAGCGCCCCAAAAAAACCCAGTATACAAAATTTCAATAAAACAGGCCTTGGGTCTGGTAAGTTAAAAATTACCTTTGGTTCTTTTGCAGAAAGCTCAGTGCCAGTCTCTTCCCTCATTTTATAATTTATTTATTTACAGCAACGAAGCCGAACATTTTTTGAACTGAGTGTCACCAATTAGTACAAAATCTGGTAATGTAAAAAAAAAACTTTAAATAAATAGCAAGACTCTAAAAAACAATGGTAAAATTCTACTTATCGTATATGATTTTGAAGGTTTTTTGAAACAGCAATTTTTGGTGCTCTGATCACGAATCTAAAATTAGTTTCGGTAATTGTTTAGACGTGTGGTTTCACCTATTTTTAATCACAAAAAATCGAAAAATAAAGATATTGACATCTTTTTTTATTTTGTTTAATTTTACGGCGGATTTACGAAGCTTTTAAGAAAAATAAAAACAAAACAGTGTTCATTTTTATTTTGAAAAAAATAATGGTTCTTTTTTAAGTTTTTCGTCAATAAAATGCATCCATTTGGGGTATACATGTATCACATCGAATCGAACCAAAATATGCTTTATTGTGTAAAGAAACAAGTTCTTGTTTGAATTGAATCATTTGGAACCACCCAACAATATAATAAAACAAAATTGCAATGCTTTAAATTAGAATCAAAGCATGCTACCTCAAGTTAGTATTATGGCTTAACATTGTGAGGTATTAACACATAACAGCCATAACTATTGGCTAAAAAAAGCCTAGGACACACAAAAAACTAAAAAAAAATAAATCCTCAGATAATAAGTTATACAAACAAAGCTAAATGAAACTAAAAATGATCATTATAAAATTCTTCTATAGAATAATATGCTTTACTCTGTAAAAACAATTTTACAGATTGTTTAAAACTTTTTATCATTTTCGGCATATCTGTACTCTCTTAGCAAGTTGAGTAAACCTACCTTCTAAAGAAATAGGTTTTATTTATAAAAAATATATAACCAAGCTGTACAGGGTGGTGCCTTTTTAATATATTTTCATTTCCAGGGTATTAGGGAAAACTAAAGATAAAGATATGAGCAAACCTTCTCAAGTTCCGATTTTTGAAACTACTACAAACTGCAATAGTGAAAAAAAATCAGCTTGTTTTGTTCTAGAGATACAGGGTGATTTAAAAATTGTCAGTTTTGCTGGTTTTTAAAGATAGAAAAAAAGTGTTAATTGGAAGGTTATAAGGATTCTTATGTAGAATTCAATGAGTGTCTACATTTTTTCTGTTGGCTTTTGTTTTAAAATTATATTACAAAGTTGGCTTTTTTAAATGTACAAAATCTCTGAATATTATTTTACTATTCGTGTTAGAGTAAAATTACTTACATTTTTTCTAATAGGCTTTGGATGTAAAGTTATACCGCATGTGCGGTTTTTTCTAATGGGACACCTTGTATATAATTTTACTCTTGGTTTAAAATAAAATTACCCTTTCTTTGTCTAGTTAGTATTTCTAGGGGGAAAATTAGTTTAATTGTTAAAATATTGTATATAATTTCTTATCCACCGTGGTCAGAGACTTGGAGCCTGCCTAAATTTAAATAAACATTTTTGTAAAATACTTAAAGTTCAACGATCGACAGCGGCGGTACGCATCAGCAAGCGACAGCCGAGTTTAAAGACAAAGCGGCCGCTTATTTTTTTCAAAACTCTGTTATATAAGTAAAGTAATTGAATAAACAAAAACGGAATTCAATAACTTTTAGGGTAATTGAATTATTTGCGAAATTTCAAAACGGATTAGAATTACTATTTTTAAGTAATTAAATTAAAGTAATACAATTTCCAAAAAGTAATTAAACACGATTCAATTATTATTATTCAATACCGACAGCTCTGCTTAGAGCTTAGTTTTCAAGAACAAAAATATATTGTATCTGCTGCTGATTACTAAAACCTCAAAAAGTTATTCCATACCTTAGGTTAGAGTCTGTCAGAGCAAAGTACACATATTTTGTCATAGCTTGTCCCAAATTAATCTGTACCACTCTTACAGCATAACAGGCAAATGTCAGTATTTCATTTCATCTACTTACTATGCCATGCTCTATTCAAAGCGTAGGCGCCCTCTTGCACATATTTATGTTGTGTACCAACTGTTTTTTACACATATATGCGAGACCACCAGCAGGCCGGCACTAGACAGAAATACTACACAATGGTTTGTCATTTCCTTCTGTGAGATAACGAGCTATGTAAAAGTACAATGGACAATGTGGAAATCAATCCTGGGTCTGAGAGCCTGGTACGCTAGCCACTATACCAGCTCGACCACTAGTATTTTATTTAGGTTGGGTAATAATACTGGAGAAAATAATTTCCATCATACTTTTATCAAATTAATAATGTTTAGCCTGAAAGCTCTATGTTTACTAGTTTCTAAGATATGACCGGCGGCCATTCTTAGTTCACCACACGGTAGATATTGCGTTCAACTAAATTGTTTTCCCCAAATTTATGTAAGCTAATAAATTATTTTTAATTTCAGTAACACTCGGAGACCCTGTTGAACATGCTACTGGTCTAGAAAAACGTGAATTACTCGCCAAACTAGCGGGTAACGAAAATCCTTTTGACATGAGGGTTTTTAAGAGAGGTGCTGGTACTAAAGCCCAACCAAATGAAATCCCCTCAGCATTTGATGCCAGACTTGTAGGATGTGTTTGTGAAGAAGATTCTACAAGCATTACTTGGATGTGGTTGCATAAGGGTGAACCAAAAAGATGTGAATGCGGCCACTGGTTTAACCTTGTTCACAAAGCTCCAGTTTAAAATGATTTGTTACAAAGTATAGATACTTAATATAGTGTTTAAATGTTTCTTTTACAAACCATTTTTTTGATTCCTTTAGAGTTGGTCTAAATAATAATAATATAAAATAATAAATTATTATCATAAACACCTGCTTTTAAATTAATTTAACTTTACTAGTAATGTTCAAATTTTATTAATCTATTTATTTCCAAATAATATAACAAACTTGCATTTTAACACCAAAAAATTAATAGTTGTTGAGAGCATTAACCTCCCATAATAATAAAAAATATATTGACATAGGTTACACTCTCATTGGAACTATTTTCATACTTGATTATGATAACGGCATTGTATTGTGTGGAATCGTGTATTATTTAAAATCGAAAGTTTTCAGCTTACATTTCATTTGGAAAGTTTGGATCATCTGCAGCTATTTTTCTTTTATGCGTCGTCGTACAAGTTCATTAAAAATGCACTATAAGAAAATAGTCCAGGAGCCACCCATCCTGAAAGCTCCGTGATTAAGCTTTCTAAAATGCTTATAGAAATTAAAAGTTAACACTTAGACAAATAAGGTTTGCTTGGTCGGTATGGATTTAATTTGCCGAAAATATTTTAAATAAATTATATATATTATTTCCATAATTTTCTTCCGTCATCACGGATTTTGATCAATCTCATAGATAATTTTGTGCAATATATCATATTGATTAAGAAAAAATCCGGCCGACCAATGATTTTTAGCCTAAAAGGTCGCGCATACCTATTTGAATGGTGTGATAGGGGGTAAAATTTATCCATTATCACGGAAACCTTTTTTTCATTTCATGCGTTTTAATGTTAAAAGTAATAAATATCTTGGTATGCGTCCTTACAAACTGCCGGAAGTATCGCGCATACCGGATTTTATTATGTGGCTAAAGATTATATCGTCATGGATTTTACTTCGTTGAAGACATTTCTTTTGGAGTCATGTCTTTCTTTTACCTCTGCTTTCTTCCTTACATTTTAAGCTATAAACAAATTAATTGGGAAAAAGGAAATACAGGAAAATTTTAATTTGAGTTGATTATATAATAAATATCAAAATTATAATTCTTTTATTTTTTGGACTCTTCGCTTTCTAACGGTTTCTATATTTTTTCCATAAGTAACTGAGAGAGATTTTTGGTTCAGGTTGAAACCTTGCATGAGTTTTTCTGTTTCTATCTCCTACAAATTAAAAATTTACCTGCCTCAAAGGTACATCACACACAATATTGTAAGGTGAGGTTGTCCTAAGGCAAGGCTGCATAGTACTAAATCTCCTACTCCGGTTTCTTTTTAGGTCCATAGGATTGCTCTAAGAGTAAGTGAAAGCAACATCGGGTTTATGTTAATTTTCCATAGGTCTTTTTATCTTACCCCGAAAAGGTCACAACTTGCCCAACCTTGTCTTACACCATTTTGGGGTTTCAGATAATTTTGACATTTCAGTCTGCTGTCAAAAATATCGTTATTTTATATAGCTTATTACGCATCAGCATTATAAACATATTTATTAATTTAACAAAATTTGCTATTTAATATTAAAAAAAAAAACATTTTTTTGGGATTTATATTTATTTGAAATTTTCAAACCGTCCGATACCTTTGGATTTTTTAATATTTTAAACTAATATTGATTTTTATGGTAATATCACAGGTAATATAGTGACGATTCATTCGGTGTAACAGTTGCTTTATAAAAGAACATTTAAAGCACTAGATCGAATCTCAGTGTTTTATAATTACAATATGAAGTGTTTCATTTGTAAAACATCAACTTAAGAGAAGATTATTCCGTTCTCAGGAAGAGAAGACGCTTTTAAAAAATTTAAAAACGTGCTAAGTTTTCGAGAATAAAAAAAAAATAAGTATTAGGTTTAACTTTAAATTCCGATGATTTAAACGATAGTGGTTATCATCTCATGTGCTATACACACCTCGCAAAAAAGCTTGGTTAATCAGTCTGTCGAGCTCTACTGGGCTTCCATGCCTTCACAGGTTGTGATTATACAGCAGCCTTTGTTCGTAAAGGCAAAATTAAAGTCTACATGCTCCTGTTAGAAAATGAAGGATATCAGAATATTTTCGAGCATTTGACAAATTCCAAAGACAAAAAAATAGATTTAGTTCAAAGATTTACAAATGATATGTGTAAAATTAAAAATAATGATGGTAATGCTGCAAGATTTAAATTATTTTTGAAATTTTTCGCAAGTACAAGCGACAAAGAAGAATTTTACAAAGGTATGATAAATTTTAATTTTAGTAACATTCCTCCATGCTGAAAAACTTAAACGTAAAAAATTTTACGCACCATGTTTTTAAACGCAATGTGGTAAAATGCTACACAAACATTTGTATTTTATACGATCCAACAGAATGTGGATGGCAATTAAATGAATCCAGTAAACTCGAACCATTGTGGTATATTGGCTCATCGGCATCATTAAAAGTTGAAGAAATATTAAGTTGCCAACAGAATGAGGAAAAAAGCGAAGAATCAGAAAAAGAGATATGATTATAAATAAATATGATAAATAAAATGTCTTCAACGAAGTAAAATCCATGACAGTATGCGCGATACTTTCGGCAGTTTGTGAGCACGCATACCAAGATATTTATGAATCTAACATTAAAATGCATGAAATGAAAAAAAAAAAGGTTTCCGTGATAATGGATAAATTTTACCCCCTATCACACCATTCAAATAGGTATGCGCGACTTTTCCGGCTAAAAATCATTGGTCGGCCGGATTTTTTCTTAATCAATATGATATTTCGCACAAAATTATTTATGAGGTTAATCAAAATCCGTGATGACGGAGGAAAATTATGGAAATTTAATAATATAGCTTAATCACGAAGCTTTTAGTATTGGTGGCTCCTCGCCTAAAAGGTGGGTACGAGGGATAGACAAAGCAAAAAAATTATGGAACAGTAAATTTAGTCTAGGCGGAATCGGCGCATGAGTACCGAAAACTATTCCACCTCAATTTTTTTATATGATCCTCTTTAAATTACCCTACTGATGATATAAATGCATGTTGCCATGGCGCCACCTGGTGCCATATTGTTTAAACAATTGCAAGAAATTGTTATTTTTTACCCGAACGATTTTTTTTCATATTCTTTATTGAAATACAAATAAAAAAGGTCCTATGACTTTTTACAATAGTTAATATTTTTGAAGATATGAATTTTTTAAAGTTCGAAAAATCTCAATTTTGGGTACTTCAGACCCATGAAAAATTTATGTTAAAACAAATAAAATATAAAAAAAAAATATTTTTTTAATTCTTTATACAATAGTTAATAATATCCTTAATTGAGATTGGAAAAAAACTTATTGTTTATACATGTTTTTTTAATGTTTATTACGCTCGCTGGTAAAAGAAAGACATGACTCCAAAAGAAATGTCTTCAACGAAGTAAAATCCATGACGGTATAATCTTTAACCACATAATAAAATCCGGTATGCGCGATACTTCCGGCAGTTTGTAAGGACGCATACCAAGATATTTATTACTTTTAACATTAAAACGCATGAAATGAAAAAAAGGTTTCCGTGATAATGGATAAATTTTACCCCCTATCACACCATTCAAATAGGTATGCGCGACCTTTTAGGCTAAAAATCATCAAATCTCAATTAAGTATATTATTAACTATTGTATAAGGAATAAAAAAATATATTTTTTGTCTTATTTTTTTTCTTAATATATATTTTTCATGGGTCAAAGTACCCAAATTTGAGATTTTTCGAACTTTTAAAAATTTATTTCTCCAAAAATATTAACTTTACTGTAAAAAGTCATATAACCTTTTTTATTTGTATTTTAATAAAGAATATAAAAATAAAATTTCGGTTAAAAAATAACAATTCTTTGCAATTGTTTAAACAATAGGGCACCTGAGGCCCGATCCTGTAAGCAAATTTTTTGACATTCCTTTTCTCTATCTCTTTCAAAACAGTGACAAACTTATGAGTTACCTTTAAATGCAACAAGAACATGTGATCCCTATTTTGACATTCTCTTTCCTTATATTTTTACAGAGTCCCAGCCCTGAGGCCCGATCCTGTAAGCAAATTTTTTGCCATTCCTTTTCTCTATCTCTTTCAAAACAGTGACAAACTTATGAGTTACCTTTAAATGCAACAAGAACATGTGATCCCTATTTTGACATTCTCTTTCCTTATATTTTTACAGAGTCCCAGCTCAGGGGCCCGATTCTGTAAGCAAATTTTTTGACATTCCTTTTCTCTATCTCTTTCAAAACAGTGACAAACTTATGGGTTACCTTTAAGGGCAACAAGGGCATGTGATCCCTATTTTGACATTCTCTTTCCTTATATTTTTACAGAATCCCAGCTCAGGTGGCGCCATGGCAACATGCAAGAGCGTAGCCAGGATTGTAAAGGGTGTCTTAACAAGAGCGCCGGATTTATTATTTAAAAAAAAAACACATTTTTTTTCGAATTAAGCAAACATTTATATTTTACCTTGAAGAGAAATAGTTGCGATTAAACATGAAATACCACATCCGGCAAATGGCCACCACGAGACCTCTGGCAAACGGTCATTCTCTTCATAAAATTCTGGATAATGTTTTCGCATACCTGTGGCTCTATTTCAGAAATAACGCGCCGTATCTCTTCCTTTAGGCGTCTAATTGTTTGTGGCTTGTTCACATATACACCTTTTCTTTAAGGTAACCCCAAAGAAAGTAGTCCATCGGCGTTAGATCGCATGATCTTGGTGGCCAATTTTGATCGCCAAACCGAGAAATGACACGGTCTGGAAACTTGGTCCGCAGAAACTCTATTGTTTCGCGAGCTGTGTGGCAGGCCGCACTGTCTTGTTGAAAAAATAAATCACCCACATCAATTCGATCCAATTCAGGCCACAAAAACTCGGTTAACATTTCGCGATACCGCACACCATTAACAGTTAGCGCATTTCCAGCTGCATTTTCGAAGAAATACGGACCAATCACTCCGCCAGCCCATAATGCGCACCAAACAGTTACTCGCGGTGGATGCATTGGCTTTTCCAATATCACACGAGGATTTTCAGCACCCCAAATTCTGCAGTTCTGCTTATTCACATACCCGTTTAGCTGAAAATGTGCCTCATCGGAAAAATTATTTTCTTCGAAAAATCCACATTAATTTGTTGGTGCTCCAACACCCAATCAACGAATCCACGGCGCTGCGCATGGTCCCTTGGCTTAAGTTCCTGCGTCAGTTGAATCTTGTACGCATGCAGATACAGATCTTTTGTTAAAATTCGTTGCAGGGTGGGCCTGGTAATGTTCAATTCTTGACCACGATGCCGAATGGAAGTGCCTGGATTCTCTGCCACACTTTCCCTCACTGCGGCTATGTTTTCGATGGATCGACAAGGACGGCGGCGAACAGGAGTCTTCTTATCCATCAATGTAAATTTCGTCTCAAATTTTTTAATTAAGCGGCGAACTGTCGACTCATTTGGTGCATTGTTGCGACCAAAAACTACACGTAATCTGCGAACTGTTTCCGCGAAACTTTCCCCATTTTTGATAATGAGTTTTCACAATAATTAAACGGTGTTCGTTTGAATAGTGCTCCATAACTTTTAATCGCGTGGTATGTACATGACAACTGTCAAAAAATAAACATTGAATTACTCGCACAAACAAAATGGCGGCAAATTCAAATCCGGCGCTCTTGTTGAGACACCCTTTATATAAGGGAGGGCAGACAAAGAAAATCCCGGATTATATTGTTTGTTTTGATCGTTGTTTTTACCATATGAGCTTCACATGAGCAGTGGAGGTAGTAATTAAAAAAATATATATGAAAATCAGAAATAGCTTAAATGAATGCGAGCGGCGACCGATGAAGGCGCACAACATTGGCTGACACAGTTGCCTCACCTCTCACCCCATATCCCCCCACCCGCTCCGTTCCTAAGTCTATTTTAGTTAGGGTTCTTAACTACTTTTTGTTCTTTTAGAACTTTAGACTAATTGTACTAAGTAACACAAGAAAGTTTGATAAGTATACAAATTTGTAATAGGTTTGTAAATCACGTATTTTAAATAAGTGGGTTAGATGCAAAGGGGTACAAGTGACTTATTTCAAAAAATTGATTTAAGCATAAAATATAAAGCCTAATATTAAAAAATTATTTTTTGCAAAATACAAGTGTGTATCCTCAAAAATGTTTTTTAAATACAAGCTTGTACGTCTTTGCCAAGTTTTTTTTATAACAATAAATTAAATGTTTTACACTTTCAATTTTTTGAAATAAATCACTTGTTTCTCTTAGCATCTAAAGATTTGTTCCAACCCCGCAAAAATCCGGTCATTGTAAGGTCACGCGCAAGACCACTCAAATAAATCATAGGGGTTTATGTGCGCGTGACCGTACAATAAACATTTTTTTTTGAAACCCCCTAAGTCGCTCAAATGCAACTAGTGTGTAAAACGATTTAAATAATCATTTTTAGAATTATATTTTTACTACATCCCCATACCCACGTAAACATCGTAGTTTTGATATAGGAAACCAAAGGCCTCTTAAAAATATCCTTGGCCGGCCTCAATGTAGCAACTCTTATTATAATTATTTAGATCAACACCAAAAAATAGATTAACGATTCTTTGAAGCGCTAAACTGGTTACAAAGTGTGAAGTTATTTTATGTGCCAGCTACTCCGAAAACATGGAGCATCCGATGTAAAAGTTACAGCTTTGTAACTTAATTCAGTCTCAGTTGGACTAAAGAGAAATTTTGCATAGAAACCCTCAGTGAAAAATGAGCCGTTTTGACTCTAGAGTAATTTTTGCTTAAAAAGTTGTTAGTACCTTCTTGAATGTAAAAAACGTCAATATGTTTTTTTTATTACAAATTCCACAAAAATTATAATTAGGTTTCAAAAAGACTACCTCCAACTTGGTAACATGAATTTATTCTTCGACTCATGGAATCGCGTACCCGTTGGAAGATGTCCGGATCTTGCTGTATATAAAGAGAGGCTGCCATCACTCTTCTTAACAGTTATAAAACCTACTTTCGGCTGGTAATCTAGCTGGGGTGCCTGCACTTTTTGAAGGTGGTAAGGGCTCAATACCAGAGAATCTCTGTCAATACCTGCTCGTGAAGAACCCGCCACATTGTTTGGTGGCAGCATTCATTTGATTCGCTATTGCACGCGTGCTAGTGCTAAGTTATTCAGCAATTATTTCTAAAACCTCTTTCCAAAGGCAACTGTTCGTGCAGTTGGTGGATATCCGGTATTTCCTGATGGTTTAAAACTGCTTGTTTCCCGTAATCGACGATAGACTGCCGCAAATGTGAAGAAGGATGTCGGCGGTTAGGGAGCCGCTCAGCTTCTCCAGTATTGCACCTTACCTCGCCATAAATAAGATGCATATCTGCATGCTCTTTAAACGTAAAATCAACCATTTTCATTTTTTTTTAAACCAAAACTTAGAAGAGTAATTGGTAATTGTAACTGAATTACTTTTTAAAGTAATTCCGAAGCTCTGTAGGTGTATATATATATATATATATATATATATATATATATATATATATATATATATATATATATATATATATATATATATATATATATATATATATATATATATATATATATATATATATATATATATATATATATATATATATATATATATATATAATATATATATATATATATATATATATATATATATATATATATATATATATATATATATATATAATATATATTACTATATGATACGTTATTACAAACATAGGCCCTAGAGGTTGAAGAAAACTTACTACAAATCGCCAGGAAAGTAAACATATTTAAGCTTTAGAAGGCCTAGAATGGCGTAACTGCTAAGGCAAAGAAAAAATTGAATTTTCTTAAATTGTTTTATTAAGGGTACTATTAAGACAAAACAAAAAAATTGAATTTTCTTAAAAATTGTTTTATTAAGGTACTATTTTGAGAACGGAAATAAAAAGTTCATCCAGTTCTGCGTCAGTTTGCTTTTAAGATTTTTTTCGTATCTCTGATAATAAGGGTGGGGGGAGCTGGTAAATAAATTATTTTTAAAATTGCTTTAACTTCCGTAACCATTCTCCAAATTTACTCAACTTGAGTTCGTTTGACAGAGAATCTTAAGCTTATTAAAAAAATTATTTTAGTGATGGCCGCTAGTTCTTATCTTTTTTTCCAGAGGGCGCTGTTCGTAAAAGTTTCAGTTTTTTCAAATTTTCTTAAAAAAATTAAATGGCACGGCATACTTTTTTACGGCAGTTATAAAGAGTATAAAAATGGCTAAATTTTGGCGAAATCCGCGTTCTGATATCTTTATTCGTTTTCGAGTTATTTTCAAATAACCTATTTTTTCTTCAAAAATTAATGTTAGCCATTAAACAAATGCTTTTTTCTGCGTAAAGTCTTAGCTAAGTAGGCTTTGAGAACAATAAAATACTTTTATTTTTCTTTAAATTTTTATTTTTATTCCAAACATAGAAATAAAAACCATTCCTTACTTTGATCCAGATTGCCATGGAAACAAAATTTCGTCAATCTAGCATAGCTTTGCATGCTATTAGAATTATTTGACATTTGATTTATCATAACCCATTGATTATTTAACAATTTCTACAACTAGTTTATGATTTGTCCAGATTTGTAATTTTCTTTTTTAATTGTTAATTAACTGAATTAATAAAAATGTCTTACTCCAATGCGGAAGCCTATGACATGTTAGCCGTTTATTTTCAGTGTTTTGAAAATGCTTGTTTAGCTGAACGAGAATATGTTGCTAACAATCCCGATAGAAGGCATTTAGGAAGAAAAGTATTTACCCGTTTGTCTAGATGTTTGCGCGAAACAGGACGGGTGCATCCTATTCCAGCGCCTAGAAGATATCGGCGAATTAGAAATGAAGACAATATTATCAATGTACTTGCATATGTTCAGATCAATCCACATGTAAGCACCAGAATAATAGCTTTGGATTTAGGAATTAGTAAACGTCGGTCCATCGAATTTTAATAGACCATATCATATTGTATTGCATCAGGCTCTTTCGGAAACTGATTTTCACAGAAGATTAGACCACTATTACTGGTTAAGAACTGTGGTCGACGAAGATCCCCATTTTTTGTCCCGCATACTATGGACTGACGAAGCTACGTTCACGAGCACTGGAGGTGTCAATTTGCATAATATGCATTATTGGTCGGTAGATAATCCTCACTGGATGCGTGAAGTAGATCATCAAAATCGATGGAGTGTGAATGTGTGGTGTGGCATATTGGGTGATCAAATTTTTGGACCGTTTATTTTTGATGATTTTTTAAACGGAGAGATTTATTTGAACTTTTTAACAAACGTCTTACCGGCTCTTTTAGAGAACGTTCCTCTACAAACAAGAATAAACATGTCGTTTCAACATGATGGATGTCCGGCACACTTTTCTCAGAGAGTTCGTAACTTTTTAGACCAGAATCACACAAACGGTTGTATAGGAAGGGAAAGTTTGTTTCCATGGCCAGCTAGATCCCCAGACCTTACTGTGCTCGATTTTTATTTATGGGGAAGAGTAAAAGACATGGTTTTTCAGACACGTCCTACTACCCCAGAAAATATGATTGAAAGGATTCAAAATGCTATTGCTCAAATTCCAAGACCTGAAATTGAAGCAGCCGTATTAAGCACCCACCGTAGGCTAAATAGTTGCATTGAAAATAATGGAAAGCATTTTGAACATTTGTAAAGATTTCGTGTTTGTTCTTTTTTTAAACAATAATGTGTTTTATCATTTTTTCTGTTTAATAGTGTTAGTGTTCTAATAGTGTTCTTATTTTATCTTTAAATGCGGTAAGTTCTAAATAAAAATAAAAGTATTTTATTGTTTTCAAGGCCTACTTAGCTAAGATTTTACGCAGAAAAAAGCATTTTTTTAATGGCTAACATTAATTTTTAAAGAAAAAATAGGTTATTTGAAAATAACTCGAAAACGAATAAAGATAATTATCAGAACGCGGATTTCGCCAAAATTTAGTCATTTTTATACTCTTTAAAACTGCCGTAAAAAAAGTATGCCGTACCATTTAATTTTTTTAAGAAAATTTGAAAAAACTGAAACTTTTACGAACAGCGCCCTCTGGAAAAAAAGATAAGAACTATCGGCCATCACTAAAATAATTTTTTTAATAAGCTTAAGATGCTCTGTCAAACGAACTCAAGTTGAGTAAATTTGGATAATGGTTACGGAGGTTAAAGCAATTTTAAAAATAGTTTATTTACCAGCTCCTCCCACCCTTATTATCAGAAATACTTAAAAGCAAACTGACGCAGAATTGGATGAACTTTTTATTCCCGTTCTCAAAATAGTACCTTAATGAAACAATTTTTAAGAAAATTCAAATTTTTTGTTTTGTCTTAGCAGTTACGCCATCTGCGGCATTCTGAAGCTTTAAAATATTTTCGTTTAATTTCCTTGGCCGATTTAGTAAATTTTTTCCTCGAGGCTCTAGGGCCTATGGTTTCATAATAAGTATATATGATAATATATATATAATATATATAATATATATATATATATATATATATATATATATATATATATATATATATATATATATATATATATATATATATATATATATATATATATAAAATATATATATATATATATAAATATATATAATAGGTAGACTTTCTTTGGGCATAAAGGCTCCTTAATGAACTTAAAAGAAAATTAAAAATTCTGTTAGGTATGACTACTTAGCTTGGTTGGTATAAAATTACGAAGCCTCCAAGTAAATGGATAAGCAAGCTAAGTAGTCATACCTAACAGGATTTCTATTTTTCTTTTCAGTTCATTAAAGAGCCTCTATTCCCAAAGAAAGTCTACCTATTTTGTTATTATTTATAACAAGGCTCAAGAAGTTTAATTTTATTTATTATATTGCAGTTTGGGTGAAAATACTGCGTTTCCCTATTTGTTTAAATCACGTTTTCAGTCGTGCTGCACGTCACCTACTTGGAATTGACAAAAGAGCTCATTCGAAATTCACATATCCGTGAACTAATGAGAAGCCATTTGTCATTAAGTGTGTTGTGTAAAGCAACTTCTGAATGTTTGCGTAATACACCTACATGGCGCACAATAACATATTAACCCGTCAATACTGAGATTGGTTGGTTTGAAATTACTTGACGAGATGGCGCTAGTTGCTTCTAACGTTTAGTTGTATTGATTACAATTGTTCTTAAGGTGGTTGATTCGCAATCGAGGGTGTCTACGGCCTACATTCGGTGTGACCATCTCCAACAAGGGTGAAACACGTGTAACCGGATTGGCTGGACCCGGGGTTATCCGTTTACTTGGAGGCCTTGTAATTTTAAACCAACCAAGCTAAGTAGTCATACCTTACAGGATTTTTATTTTTATTTTCTTATATATATATATATATATATATATATATATATATATATATATATATATATATATATATATATATATATATATAATATATATATATATATATATATATATATATATATATATATATATATATATATATATATATATATATATATATATATATATAAAATTTTGCGCATACGCAAATAACAAAAAATCACAAGTGCCTTGGAAACCAAAAAATCAATTCTGCATGGAGGTTTGACACTGACAAGCGTCAGTTCTTCTAGAAAATAATTATTCACCTAATTTTCTTGGCGAAGTTTCTCTAAAAAGTTTTTATCTCGGTTTTTGTGATGGAAAATTACACTTTTGAGGAAATGACTGACATGCATGTAATGTAAGCACGTGCTTACAGTAACTGTTATGCAGCGAGGCGCCATGTATGCAGAAGCATTTCCCCAACGGCAACTTCCAGATAGTAAAACCTTTGAGAGCGTAGACCGTAGATTACGAGAAAGGGGTAATTTTTTTTATTTCTTTTTTGTAATGTTTTTGACAATAATGTTATTTAGAAAATTTTGCCATTCCCACCAATGAAAGAGGCCGGCCGAGGTCCGTAAGAACGCCTGAGTTTGAGGAGGCAGTTTTACGTGCCGTGGAAAAAAATTACGTCTAGTGATTGATCTTGTTTCTGTCCTGTTTTTATTTTTTCTTTATTGATTTCTTTTAATAATTTATTGTTTTATATAATGGCTTTATTTAAGAATGATGGTTTGTTAAGTTTGGTTAATTTATATGTAAGATCATTGTTACCTGTTTTTCACAATTAGTCGCTGACAACGAGGATGTCGTTGCAGTAACTGAAACTTGGCTTAACGGTATCACTTCGGATCTGGTTTCGCTGCCTGACTATAATTTCTATAAAAAGGATAGGGAGAACAGAGCCGGAGGTGTTGGCGTTTACGTCAGAGCAAGTATTGAATGCGAGGTTATTAATGTTAACATTCATAATGTAAATTTTGAGCATCTCATTTTGAGTATAAAGATGGCCATTCGTAGATTGGCTTTACTATTAATATACCGGCCACCAAACACAAATCTTTCTGAAATTTTAAACTTTGCAGATGAAATAATACCTCACATGTTAGCAAATTATGACTACTGTATTGTAACAGGTGATTTGAACATCGATATGCTAAAACCCAATTCATTATTTAATATATTTGATACATACGGTTTTGTTCAACTTATCAATGAACCATCTAGAATTACAAATGTCTCATCAACATGTTTGGACCCAATTTTCGTGACTTGCGGAGATATCGTTAGTGGGAGTGGCACTGTGCCATCAGACATCAGCGATCACAATAACGTTTCATTTTGTATTTTAAACATAAAAGTAAGCAAACCTAAACAAAAAATGTTAAATGTTAGAGATTACCAAAATTTCAACTTGCAGAATTTTCAATCGGGTTTGGCCCCTGTAGATTGGAATTACATTTATCACAATGAAAACATCAATGATGATGATGATGAGTTCAATACTTACAAACTCATTTGAACCTTCTCTGGAATATTCATGCTCCCTATAGGACGATCCGAGTAAGTAAGAAACCTGCACCTTAGTTGACAAATAATTTAAAATTAATATATAAAGAACGAGACAAAGCTCTTGCCAAATATAAAAAACACAAAACCCCTGAAAATTGGAATCGTTACAAGGAACTACGCGATTTTGCTTTGGCCTCTACTAGAAGAGAAAAGGCCGCATATCTAGAGCATCTACAGAGAACTGGGCCTCACAAAAAGTTTTGGCAAGGACTGCGTAACCTAAATATTATAACATCTTCCGACGGAGAAGCTGAGCTTCCATTGAACATTTGTGAGCCCAATCTAATAAATAATCATTTTGCCAGTGTTTTTAATAAACCTGGCAGCTGAACTAACAAAATTCAATACTACTCTAATAATCGATTTTCTAATAAGACTTAAGTTTGTCTTGACCGATCCGAGCGAAATCCACAAAATCATATGCGACATAAAATCCAATGCCGCAGGTAGTGATGGCATAACACCAACAATGCTTCAACAGTGTCTTCCGCACATCCTGAACCCAATAACTAATATTGTAAATTGTTGCTTACAGAGCGGTTATTTTCCTAAATTATGGCGCGAGTCAATTGTTTGTCCTCTTCCCAAGAAGCCCAAACCTGAAAGAGTTCAGGATTTGCGTCCCATATTGCCAATAATATCCAAGGTATTGGAGAAAGTAGTTTACAATCAATTGTACCATATATTATTTCCAATGGCATATTACCCTCAAAACAGTCGGGACCACAGCACTTCGTCCGCCCTCCTAAACATAATCGACAATATCATTCGTGCCTTGGATAAAGACATATCAGTCATTATGATTGCACTGGATTATTCCAAGGCCTTTGATGTGATCGATCACGAACTGTTGGTAGCCAAGTTGAAATATTTCGGTTGTGAGGATACCGTGTTGTCGTTCTTTAAAACGTATCTGTGGAATCATATTCAGCGTGTTCGTTTAAACAGTGAGTATTCTGATTTGAGCCAGATAATTTCCGGAGTACCACAGGGATCCATACTTGGCCCACTCCTGTTTCTCATTTATACTTCTGACCTTTCTCTTGGTGTGGAACGATCGGAAGTATTCCAGTATGCAGATGACACCCAAATAGTACATTATTTTGATGCAGGTGAGTTGCAGCAAGCAACTCTTGACATTGATAACGACCTTCAATCAATATACCAGTATTCAAAGGAACACAACCTACAACTTAATCCTAATAAAACTGAAGTCATAGTTTTTTCTAGTCAAAAATGTCTGACTGACATCAGAGGTCGTGTGAAGGTCCAATTGAACGACATTGAACTAACTTTGACTGAAAATATAAAAATCCTTGGCTTAAACATAGACTCATCTCTTAGGTTCAGGCATCATGTTAGCTTAATTCTGCAAAAAGTTATTTGCGTATGCGCATTTTTTATATATATATATATATATATATATATATATATATATATATATATATATATATATATATATATTTATATATATATATATATATATTAATATAAATATTATGACTACATGTTTGTAACAGGTGATTTGGACATCGATATCTAAAACCAATTCATTATTTAATATATTTGATACATACGGTTTTGTTCAACTTATCAATGAACCATTAGAATTACAATTTTTTTTTTTTTTTTTTTTTTTTTTTTTTTTTTTTTTTTTTTTTTTTTTTTTTTTTTTTTTTTTTTTTTTTTTTTTTTTTTTTTTTTTTTTTTTTTTTTTTTTTTTTTTTTTTTTTTTTTTTTTTTTTTTTTTTTTTTTTTTTTTTTTTTTTTTTTTTTTTTTTTTTTTTTTTTTTTTTTTTTTTTTTTTTTTTTTTTTTTTTTTTTTTTTTTTTTTTTTTTTTTTTTTTTTTTTTTTTTTTTTTTTTTTTTTTTTTTTTTTTTTTTTTTTTTTTTTTTTTTTTTTTTTTTTTTTTTTTTTTTTTTTTTTTTTTTTTTTTTTTTTTTTTTTTTTTTTTTTTTTTTTTTTTTTTTTTTTTTTTTTTTTTTTTTTTTTTTTTTTTTTTTTTTTTTTTTTTTTTTTTTTTTTTTACATACGGTTTTGTTCAACTTATCAATGAACCATCTAGAATTACAAATGTCTCATCAACATGTTTGGACCCAATTTTCGTGACTTGCGGAGATATCGTTAGTGGGAGTGGCACTGTGCCATCAGACATCAGCGATCACAATAACGTTTCATTTTGTATTTTAAACATAAAAGTAAGCAAACCTAAACAAAAAATGTTAAATATTAGAGATTACCAAAATTTCAACTTGCAGAATTTTCAATCGGATTTGGCCCCTGTAGATTGGAATTACATTTATCACAATGAAAACATCAATGATGATGATGATGAGTTCAATACTTACAAACTCATTTGAACCTTCTCTGGAATATTCATGCTCCCTATAGGACGATCCGAGTAAGTAAGAAACCTGCACCTTGGTTGACAAATAATTTAAAATTAATATATAAAGAACGAGACAAAGCTCTTGCCAAATATAAAAAACACAAAACCCCTGAAAATTGGAATCGTTACAAGGAACTACGCGATTTTGCTTTGGCCTCTACTAGAAGAGAAAAGGCCGCATATCTAAGCATCTACAGAGAACTGGGCCTGACAAAAGTTTTGGCAAGGACTCGTAACCTAAATATTATAACATCTTCCGACGGAGAAGCTGAGCTTCCATTGAACATTTGTGAGCCCAATCTAATAAATAATCATTTTGCCAGTGTTTTTAATAAACCTGGCAGCTGTACTAACAAAATTCAATACTACTCTAATAATCGATTTTCTAATAAGACTTAAGTTTGTCTTGACCGATCCGAGCGAAATCCACAAAATCATATGCGACATAAAATCCAATGCCGCAGGTAGTGATGGCATAACACCAACAATGCTTCAACAGTGTCTTCCGCACATCCTGAACCCAATAACTAAAATTGTAAATTGTTGCTTAGAGAGCGGTTATTTTCCTAAATTATGGCGCGAGTCAATTGTTTGTCCTCTTCCCAAGAAGCCCAAACCTGAAAGTGTTCAGGATTTGCGTCCCATATTGCCAATAATATCCAAGGTATTAGAGAAAGTAGTTTACAATCAATTGTACCATATATTATTTCCAATGGCATATTACCCTCAAAACAGTCGGGACCACAGCACTTCGTCCGCCCTCCTAAACATAATCGACAATATCATTCGTGCCTTGGATAAAGACATATCAGTCATTATGATTGCACTGGATTATTCCAAGGCCTTTGATGTGATCGATCACGAACTGTTGGTAGCCAAGTTGAAATATTTCGGTTGTGAGGATACCGTGTTGTCGTTCTTTAAAACGTATCTGTGGAATCATATTCAGCGTGTTCGTTTAAACAGTGAGTATTCTGATTTGAGCCAGATAATTTCCGGAGTACCACAGGGATCCATACTTGGCCCCTCCTGTTTCTCATTTATACTTCTGACCTTTCTCTTGGTGTGGAACGATCGGAAGTATTCCAGTATGCAGATGACACCCAAATAGTACATTATTTTGATGCAGGTGAGTTGCAGCAAGCAACTCTTGACATTGATAACGACCTTCAATCAATATACCAGTATTCAAAGGAACACAACCTACAACTTAATCCTAATAAAACTGAAGTCATAGTTTTTTCTAGTCAAAAATGTCTGACTGACATCAGAGGTCGTGTGAAGGTCCAATTGAACGACATTGAACTAACTTTGACTGAAAATATAAAAATCCTTGGCTTAAACATAGACTCATCTCTTAGGTTCAGGCATCATGTTAGCTTAATTCTGCAAAAAAGTTATTTGCGTATGCGCATTATAAAATATATATATATATATATATATATATATATATATATATATATATATATATATATATATTATATATATATATATATATATATATATTTTATATATATATATATATATATATATATATATATATATATATATATATATTTTATATATATATATATAATATATATATATATATATATATATATATATATATATGATAATATATATATAAAATTATATATATTATATTTTTATTTGTATGGGACGCAAATCCTGAACACTTTCAGGTTTGGGCTTCTTGGGAAGAGGACAAACAATTGACTCGCGCCATAATTTAGGAAAATAACCGCTCTCTAAGCAACAATTTGCAATATTAGTTATTGGGTTCAGGATGTGCGGAAGACACTGTTGAAGCATTGTTGGTGTTATGCCATCACTACCTGCGGCATTGGATTTTATGTCGCATATGATTTTGTGGATTTCGCTCGGATCGGTCAAGACAAACTTGTCTTATTAGAAAATCGATTATTAGAGTAGTATTGAATTTTGTTAGTACAGCTGCCAGGTTTATTAAAAACACTGGCAAAATGATTATTTATTAGATTGGGCTCACAAATGTTCAATGGAAGCTCAGCTTCTCCGTCGGAAGATGTTATAATATTTAGGTTACGCAGTCCTTGCCAAAACTTTTTGTCAGGCCCAGTTCTCTGTAGATGCTCTAGATATGCGGCCTTTTCTCTTCTAGTAGAGGCCAAAGCAAAATCGCGTAGTTCCTTGTAACAATTCCAATTTTCAGGGGTTTTGTGTTTTTTATATTTGGCAAGAGCTTTGTCTCGTTCTTTATATATTAATTTTAAATTATTTGTCAACCAAGGTGCAGGTTTCTTACTTACTCGGATCGTCCTATAGGGAGCATGAATATTCCAGAGAAGGTTCAAATGAGTTTGTAAGTATTGAACTCATCATCATCATCATTCATGTTTTCATTGTGATAAATGTAATTCCCATCTACAGGGGCCAATCCGATTGAAAATTCTGCAAGTTGAAATTTTGGTAATCTCTAACATTTAACATTTTTGTTTAGGTTTGCTTACTTTTATGTTTAAAATACAAAATGAAACGTTATTGTGATCGCTGATGTCTGATGGCACAGTGCCACTCCCACTAACGATATCTCCGCAAGTCACGAAAATTGGGTCCAAACATGTTGATGAGACATTTGTAATTCTAGATGGTTCATTGATAAGTTGAACAAAACCGTATGTATCAAATATATTAAATAATGAATTGGGTTTTAGCATATCGATGTTCAAATCACCTGTTACAATACAGTAGTCATAATTTGCTAACATGTGAGGTATTATTTCATCTGCAAAGTTTAAAATTTCAGAAAGATTTGTGTTTGGTGGCCGGTATATTAATAGTAAAGCCAATCTACGAATGCCCATCTTTATACTCAAAAAGAGATGCTCAAAATTTACATTATGAATGTTAACATTAATAACCTCGCATTCAATACTTGCTCTGACGTAAACGCCAACACCTCCGGCTCTGTTCTCCCTATCCTTTTTATAGAAATTATAGTCAGGCAGCGAAACCAGATTCGAAGTGATACCACCGTTAAGCCAAGTTTCAGTTACTGCAACGACATCCTCGTTGTCAGCGACTAATTGTGAAAAACAGGTAACAATGATCTTACATTTAAATTAACCAAACTTAACAAACCATCATTCTTAAATAAAGCCATTATATAAAACAAAAAATTATTAAAAGAAATCAATAAAGGAAAAATAAAAACAGGACAGAAACAAGATCAATCACTAGACGTAATTTTTTTCCACGGCACGTAAAACTGCCTCCTCAAACTCAGGCGTTCTTACGGACCTCGGCCGGCCTCTTTCATTGGTGGGAATGGCAAAATTTTCTAAATAACATTATTGTCAAAAACATTACAAAAAAGAAATACAAAAATTTACCCCTTTCTCGTAATCTACGGTCTACGCTCTCAAAGGTTTTACTATCTGGAAGTTGCCGTTGGGGAAATGCTTCTGCATACATGGCGCCTCGCTGCATAACAGTTACTGTAAGCACGTGCTTACATTACATGCATGTCAGTCATTTCCTCAAAAGTGTAATATTCCATCACAAAAACCAAGATAAAAACTTTTTAGAGAAACTTCGCCAAGAAAATTAGGTGAATAATTATTTTCTAGAAGAACTGACGCTTGTCAGTGTCAAACCTCCATGCAGAATTGTTTTTTTGGTTTCCAAGGCACTTGTGATTTTTTTTAGCAAAAATTAATAAACCAGTTTTGTCCAGTGGTATGCAATAAAACTGTTTTTATTTTTTTTTCTCGAAAACGAAGTGAGATACCAAAAAAATACAAGAGGTGAAGAAGTTGTATTTTTAGATGCTTAATCACACAACAAATATTAAAGTTGCAAAAAAGGCAGAAGCGTACATTTTTTTGCCAATTTTATTCGCTAAGATGCCCCCCGGGACGCCACTGGACCTTACAATTTTAATCTATTTAGGGCTAAATTAGCCTCTTAATACAACAAATAATATATATCGGGTCTATTTTTCGAACACCCTGTATAGGCTTTCCGGGCTTATTTGGCGTGGTCTGATGGTATTTCTGTTATTATTTATACAAGATCGGTGAAGTACATTGCTCAAATAAACACAAACACTTTATAACAGTTACTGAATTTATTGAAGATATTACCATCCACTTATAATTAGTAATTAACAAATTTCAGTCTAAAAACTTATATTTAAGAAAAACGTGAAAAGTGACATTTTTAATATTTTATTCACTACTACCAACACTTATATTACCAACCTTAAAATAGTTTACCGAAATGTAACTAAAACAAAAATGTTATTTGGGTTGCATAATGTTGAAGTCCAGAGAACGTAAAATATTGCACTACCAACAATTTCTACCTGACGTTTCGTCTACTACTGCGCAGACATTATCGAAGGTGGGTCCGAGATCGAAGTATTCTTCCTGACGGCTCACATTTTTTTATTTATATGGATAATCTGTGGGCTCACAGTTAACTGTGACGGAGACTGTCGAGACTTCTAATTTTGTTGGGGTTTTGATGGGAGGGGCTTTTTGTTCCGTTTCAACGAATGGAAAACGATTTTTTGCCTCCATTTATAGTCATCAAATTTTGGCGACATACCGCGTTGAACATTGTTAGGACAGTTAACAAACCGGTTTATTTTCGCGAGAAGTGGGAACGTAGGGGAAGGTGTTCTGACATCAGTATCTACTCGTACGTCATTACTTTGTACCCAGTATCTACCGCTATCGCCACTAGTCAGGAGGAGTGTTAATAATGGTTATGTCAAGTTTCAATTTAAAATAATGGAGGAATCGCGGCTTTTCTATTGTTTTGGTTCTTGTGACGTTTTTTTTTCTATGGTGTAACAACTATTTGGATTGCAGATTTTTTGGTTTATTAGTTAATTCCCAAATGGATAAATTAGTGCTATATATTTAAATCATAAAGGAAAAATTTACTTGTTATAGTTGACTTGGAAATAGCTTAAAAAAATTTTTTTTTATATATATATATATATATATATATATATATATATATATATATATATATATATATATATATATATTATATATATATATTATATTATCTTTTTGACTTATTTCTTAACTGTCCAAAAACCTTAAGTTTAAATTTTAAAGTGTATTAAACGATTAGTATGTAAGTTGACATACGTAAACAGTTTCGTTTTTGCGAGGATAGGCGGGTTAAACACGGTTAGAATGGTGGGGGAAAGAACTGCTATCAACCAGTAGTTAAAAACGGTAAGTTGCGAAAAAATCCTTAGTGTTTTTGTATTTTTCAGCGCTGGTAACCAAGTTTTACTAAGATTAAGGCCCTCTTCTTTTTTATTAAAGTTGTTCTTATGTTTCTGAATCTCTATTGCCTCTCTGTTGTATATTCTTGGGTAGTAACTGGTTGTTTTATCTAGGACTTGCGTGTCATCAAAAAGGATCCTATGATTGCCCTGTGTAAGTGCGTGTTCAGCCATAGCGAATTTTTCTGTTTGTCCATATCGACAACTTCTTTTATTTATGTTGTGTATAATATGTTCTCTTAGCCTGGTGTTAATACTGCGCATTAAACCTATGTAAACCGAACCACAGCTGCATGGAATTCTGTAGACTCTTGGTGTCGAGAGGGAGTTTCTTCTATCCTTAGCAGATCTTAAGCTTTGTTGTATTGTGGTATTAGGTCTATTACATATTTAATATAGGGTAGGACCGTTATTTTTTCCGGAGTATGCTCCTCTCCGAGCTTATTGCTTATTGGTTTTTGTATACATCTTATTTCATTCTTTGTGTAGCCGATATTTATCAAAGCCTTCTGCAAATGTTGTAACTCAGCTTTTAAATGCTTGGGATCACATATTCTTTTGGCGCGGTCTGTCAGAGTCTTTTTTACGCCTGTTTGTCTTGTGTGGTGATTGGATTCCTTGTAGAGAGACCTGTCAGTGTGTGTGTAAGTTTTCTGTATATGCTGTGCGCTAACTTTTCGTCTTCATATCTCTCCACCAATATGTCTAAGAAGACGATGGTTTTACAATGTTCCGTTACCATTGTGAACTGAATTCTGGGACTAAAAGTTTAAATAAAAAAAAAATCTAGTTCTTTTTCTCCAAATTACAAAGGTGTCATTCACGTATCGGAACCAATGAGGCGGTCTTTTTGTAGCAAACTGCTTCATAAAACAGTTTGCTATGACAGTTTGTTCGTAAAAATGATCGTTCCATTGAAAATACGTGGTTCAGACAATGTTGGAAGAGGGACGCAATGTCATTTGGAAATTTTTCCTTTAATTGTTCTATGGCCTCGTTGACTGGTACCATGCTAAAAAGGGACACCACGTCAAAACTGACAAGAATGTTTCTTGGGTTCACGTGATGTTTTTTTATTTTGTCAATAAAGTGTGTCGAATCCCTAATGTACGTATCTGTTTGTCCAATGTAAGGTTGCAGTAACAATGTTAAATATTTGGCAAGCTTATAGGTGAGTGACCCACTGGAGCTGACAATCGGTCTTAGGGGTGCATTTGGCTTATGTATTTTTGGCAGTCCGTAGATTCTGGGCGGCAGGGCTTTAGATTTTATTAGCTTTCTTTGTATGATAGGCTCCATTGTTGATGATTTAATGAGGCTATTAGTCTTTCTGAGGATGCTTGCAGTGTGATCTTGTTTGATTTTTCTGTAGGTGTCCAGGTCCAGTTAATTTTTGATCTTATCATTGTAGTCCTGAGAATGTTTAGCTTTCTTGAATTCTAGAAGTTTTCATACGAACTCCTTCTTCTATGTCCTGTGGAAGCGTTTTTATACTTGCCTCCTCCTTGGAGATTATTTTCTCCACGGAAACCGTTTCTGGTGTTATGGCAAATTTAGTACTTTATTCAAGAATTTTTATCTCATCAGTGGTTAATTTGTGCTTGGATAAGTTGATGACCCAATATGGGGATTTCTTGTTTCGCTAGTTCTTCACTTTTCCGTGCGCGCCCTGGTGTTTTTAGAAAGTAAAATGACCACCGCAAGCTGATAGACTCTTTATCGGCCAACGGCAGCGGACGCCACACCCTCTACGTGCAGTGTAGCCAACTCTCAAAAATAATTTATAAATAATAAAATAACAATAAACAAATAATAAATTCAAAACAATTAATAAATAATTTTTTTAGCAACATTTTTTAATATATTTTATTCATAAATTATCTAAAGCTTCAAGTATCAAATCTCTTACTGACTAGATGTCGATGAGGCGGTATGTACAAAAATGAATATGATTGGCTAGATGGGATTATTCCAGGGCCTATACTATTACACCTGTAATTTGCTTAATTTAATATTAAAAAAAAAAAATATTTAAAGTTATAAAAATCCCTAAAAAATCCCGTCCCACTTTTTTCCCCCTAAATTTGGGGGGAAAACCCTTAAGTTGGCAACCCTGTTTACGTGGCGCTCAAAGCACCAGTGGGGAATAATGTAACTAACGACTCAAGATTCGCTCGGTTCAACGGATTAAGTAGTAAGTTGACACACCTAACTTCTTACACCATGGGTATGGGATAAAAGTAAAACTTGGTTACCAGCACTAAAAAATACAAAAACACTAAAAATGAACGCAGAAAATCCAAGTCGATTTCCATTGGCTGAAACAGAACAGAAAGACCCGCCCACCAAAACCAGAAGTTTCGATTGTCTCTGTTTCGACCACAAAATACGAAGTTTCGACAGTCGCCGTGACAGTCAACCATGAGCCGTCAGGAGGAATACTTCGACCTTGTACCCACCTTTAATAATGTTTCCGCAATAGTAGACGAAACGTCACGTAGAAATACCATCAGACCACGGCAAATAAGCCCGGAGAGCCCATATAATGTAGTTAAAGTCGGCCGTGAAAGCATATACACCCTTCGATGAAGACAGTATTAGTTTCTTTGAACAAAAACTACCATTAGTTAAATATATTAATTCCAAGTTTTAGTTTTTCTTTTAAAGTTGTTTTTTTTTGTAGCCTTTAGATTTTTTTTAGTTCTAATGTTCTTTATAAAATGCTTTTTTTTACTAAGGTATTTTCTAATAGATTTTCCAGTGTACAGGGTCTTTGATTATATTTACGTGGCTTCTGGAGCCTTTATTTTTGAAGACAGAAAAAAAATGTTTTATATAAAAATTGTAGGTTTTTTTTCCATATTATCTTTTCAAATTATCAATAAAAAAATATCGCAATAAAAAGATGGAAAAATATAGACAACTTCAACTTTTTTAAATGGAACACCCTGTATATTATGCGCTACAATAAAAGATCTTTTTTTTTCTGAATTCAAATATAATTATACATTAACAATATTTGGATAAACCATTTTTGAAATATTTAATTTTAAATTATTAATACATTGAAAAAAAAATCATATTAGTATCAAGAAAGCTATGAAAAAAATAAAATTGTTTTAATAAATTTGACGTATTGATATTGTAAAAAGTTAAAATTAATCATTTTAACTATTAAAAGTAGTTTGTATTGCTTTTTTGTCGATGGGCTATTCAGAAAAACAAGTAATTGCTATTATACATCTTTTTTATGGTAACAATAATAATGTGACGACAGCACAGTTCCTTTTTGACCTCCGATCAGTGAAGTGCTCGCGATAAAAAAACTACATAGTTTTTTCCGGGAAGGCGGCTAAAGGCGCTGTATCAACAGCTTTTGCCATCGGGGATCAAGGAGAAACTCAAGCCAAACGATGGAGTCCTTCTTCTGGGGCTAAGAGCTGTGAACGAAGATTCCTATACCTGTTCCTTTCTGAGGGCCCCACGCACGAGGGATTTTCCTAATGGCGGAAGATGGTTGCGCGCTCAGCAGGGAGGGGCAGTACCGACAGAAAACGGTTATGCGTGATAACAGAAGCAGTCTCTGGTCGGATCAGCGTTGCCACTTGTAACATAATTATCAGATTGTACCATATTTTTTACTAAAATGTACACCCAATAAATATGTGTAACATAATTGATAATTGTAACATATTTTTAAGTCCCGCTATAAGAATGTTTTTTAAATTATTGGTTTTAATTGTCTGCAACCAACGCAACGTAACAAAAAGAATAACATTTTTGCTGACCTCTCAGTTAGCAATGATATTAATTAATTGAAATTTTTATTTCATCAAAGCTACCGCCACCGCCATCTATGTAAATCAGTTGATATCCATTTTGACCTTGATTAATGTTTTTTTATGTTTTTGATTTGTTTTTTTATATGTATGTTTTTGTTTTGTTTATGTTTTTAAATGTTTTTTGTATATGTTCATATGTATGTATTTACATATGTAGGTATCTTGTATGAGTACATTATTTTCTTTATATATTCTATGCAGGTATTACAAAATATTTAAAAATATAAGTATAAAATGAAGTATTATTTAATAATTTGTTTGATTTTTTCAAATGCTCCTTTTTTTAGATATTTACATTAAAAAACTTAAAAATAGTTTGTATATAAAATATGTGTATCTTTTGTCTAAAAAAAAAGGATTTGTAACATAATTTTAAAGAAAAATTGATAATTCTGGCAACGCGATTCCATAATTCCTTTACTGGCCGGTGGCATCGCTGGGTCGGATGGCCATTGTTTGTGCCCTGCATCGATAATTTTTTTGTCAAGAATTTAAGTTTTGTAAAAGTTCGGAATTTCTGGGGGTTACAGAACCCGACTATCCAGAAGTTCGATCTACAAAGCCTGGGAAAGCTCACGTTGATAACAACGTGTGTCTGGAAAGGGGAGACCTGGCTGAACGTTCACCGACGGAGGCCAAAAAAAGTGAAAGCAAAGCAAAGCAATGTGACGACAGTTCAAAGGGAATATTACTTATTATATCCTTAACAACGGGTACCATCTATAGATACTATTAAATACATGGTAAGAAAGTTTATTGAACGAAAAAGCTTTAAAATGAAGAAAAGGACTGCAGCACGAAATGAAAACAAAGTTTTGGATATCCTCATTTTTTCAGGATTATTATTATACTTTTTCTTTTGGACTAGCCTTAACTACTTTTAATAATTTGAGAAAATCCTGAAATATCAATCTCGGATGCGGCATCTGAATAACAGATTATAAAATATATTTAACCTTAAAATTTTACAAATTTTATCCTTATAAATTTATGTCCGTTTAGAATCTTCCTGAACAAAATATGCAGGACCGACCTAAGTATGCATTGGAAATAGCTAGGTTTATGCAGCAGAATCCAAAGTTTTTAAATAAAATTCTATTCACCGACAATTCTTCCTTCACTTTATCAGGAATGTTTAAAAATAAACATTATTGGTCCAGAGAAAACCCTCACCAAATTCAGCAACATAACAATTTTATTTTTTCCATGGCTTTCTTGATACTAATATGAAACTTTTTTGTAATTTATTAATAATTTAACCTAAAATATATCAAAAATGGTTCATCCAAATATCATCAATGTATATACATTTGAAATCAGGAAAAAAGATCTTTCGTTGTAGCGCATAATATACTGGATGTCCCATTTAAAAAAGTTGAAGTTGCTTATATTTTTCCATTTTTTTATTGCGATATTTTTTTAGTGATAATTTCAAAAGATAATATGGAAAAACTCCTACAATTTTTATATAGAACATTTTTTTCTGTCTTTAAAAATAAAGGCCCCAAAAGCCACGTAAATATAATCAAAGACCCTGATCCTTATAGCCAGAGTGGCTAAAAGGATATTAAAAATAAAGAAGTTTGTTGTTAACATTACAACATTTTTAAAAACAAACTGTTATTTATAATTTCGATTATTTTGCCTTAATATTACATTTAGAAAATCTTGATTTTAATCATGATTTAAATTTAAAAAAAATAGATGATTTAAATTGTTTCAAACCTGATTACTACAGACAGTAGTTTACTTAAGCAATATGGTTTTTGCTTTTTTTAAATATTCAAACAAACTCCACGTAAATGTGGTGGTTTACCCCAAGTTGGCAAAATATTTTAATAAATGTATTCATACAGAGTGCCCCAGAAGTAATGGATCACAGAGCAACAGCAGATTCCTTAGTTCGACATAATGCAATTAACGTAAACTTGCCTTATCCCAGAGTTGATAATAACTAAGATACAGGGTGTCAAACTTTTAATTTTGTTTTCGTTTTTTCGTAATAATTTCTTAACTAAATGACATAGCGGTACAAAATTGGGAATTTGGGGGTTCTTTGAGGCGAGAAATTTAAATTGGTCCATATTTTTGATGTTGCTAATAGAGGGCGCCAGCTACCGCCTATCCCACTTTTTTTGGTGGCTTAACTTTTTTGGGCTTAGTATATTGACCTGTTTATTAAAAAAAAGTTACCATAATTCCCTCTGCGTCAAAAATGTATACATTTAGGGGCTCTAAAAATAGCAAATATTATTCCTCTTTACAAAGGTGGGGATGAAGATAGCCCTGCAAACTACAGACCAGTTGCACTGTTGCCAACTTTGTCGAAAATCATTGAGAGACTTGTTAAAGAAAGAATTATTAGTTTTGCAAAAAGAAATGGTATTCTAAGCTCTGTACAATTTGGTTTCTTGGAAGCGAACTCAACCAGTGATGCTATTTTTGATTTTCTGGAGAACCTTTATCTTGGAATGAATAATCAGGACGCTTCAGCAGCGGTATTTTGTGATTTGACAAAAGCGTTTGACTGCGTGAATCACAGAATACTGCTGCACAAGCTGGAGGCCTATGGATTCAGAGGAAGCAGTTTAAGGTGGTTTGAATCTTATCTGAATAATAGAGTACAGTCTGTTTCTTATAAAAATTCAGTATCTGGTCGAGAGGTATTAAAATGTGGTGTGCCTCAGGGGTCAGTTTTGGGTCCCATTCTGTTCTTGCTCTATATCAATGACATAGCAAAGCTACCTATTTCGGGGCAATTTACGTTATTTGCAGATGACGCAACTATTTTGTGGAGGGGTGCAAATGGGCAAGACCTGGGTAACATTATTAACCGTGATTTGTCTTTGGTGAAAATGTGGTGTGATTCAAACAAATTGTGCTTTAATATTTCTAAAACCAATGTTATGTATTTTAAATGTAATGTTCATTGATAATAAGCTCAAGTTTGAAAGCCATATTAAACACCTTAATAAAAAGCTGTCCTCAAATTGTTTTGCTCTGAGGATAGTTTCAAATACTACTACTAGATAAAAATGCATCAAGACAAGCATATTTTGCATTAATAGAATCCCATTTACGTTATGGCATATGTTTCTGGGGTTCTTGTGCTAAACAGCTAATGCACACAGTATTTGTACTGCAAAAACGGGCACTTAGGTATATGCATAAAGCCAGACCAAGAGACTCGTGCAAACCTCTTTTTATATCAAGCAATATTTTGAAATTACCTTCTTTGTTTATTCTTGAAACTGTAGCTCTAGTGCACAAAAAATATAGGAACACTTTAGGAAGGAATCTAGCCACCTACAGTACAAGGCAAACATACACACTTTCACTGCCCATACCAAGATCTTCTCAAGTTCATGACTCGATTGTCTTTAATGGGCGACAGCTTTTTAATCATTTGCCTGCTCGAGTGAGAAAGATCTACGATGGTAGAATATTT
The DNA here is from genome assembly GCA_019359885.1 of Listronotus oregonensis. Classification (NCBI taxonomy): domain Eukaryota; kingdom Metazoa; phylum Arthropoda; class Insecta; order Coleoptera; family Curculionidae; genus Listronotus; species Listronotus oregonensis. The sequence goes on from JAHBCN010001368.1 coordinate 108,410, forward strand.
GTGAAGTAAAGAAGTTGCTTGTTGCGAGAGCCTATTATGATGTTCGGGAATATTTTGACGAGCAATTTTAACGAGATATTGCGATTTTCGGCCTTTGAATAATAGTTTTTTTTTGAGGGACAATTTTAACAATATTTAAGGACTCTGATTGTTGGTTTAATGCTTTAATAATAGCGGTAAGTCGACTTACCTGACTTATTCTGACTGTATATATGGGCATCTATTTATTTAAATGATTTTTATTGTTATCTGTTGTTTCATGGTTTCATTTTAATTTTTAATGTTTGATGAATGATATACCACTATTTTATTTTATTTTATTTTATGACATTTGTATATAGCTTAACATGTTTATTTTTTATGATTATGTTTATTTTACATGCGATTTTATTTGTAATATCTTATTTGTATTAGCTTTTTACACGTTTATTTATTAAATGCTAGTAAAAGATTTTTTTTCAGCTTTGTCAATAAGATTGTTTATCATCTTCAGACAATAAAGCATTTTTGAGTTTGAGTTTAGGGGCAACTGTTTTCGAGATAAACGCACTTTAAAGGACTCCGAAATTTTCCTATGGAAAATAAGTTTTGTCCAATTGTTTTTAAACTTTGCAAAGTAATAGTTCTCAACACGCTAATTAAAAGTCTTTTCGGGCACAAAACCCGAAAACCCGTTTAACCCCCCCAAAATCAGCCTTAAAGGTCACTAGGGATTTAGATGCTTTTGAGGGTGATTTTAGGGGGGTTAGAGGGGTTTTCGGGTTTTGTGCTCGTAAAGACTTTTGATCAGGGTGTTGAGAACTATTACTTTGCAAAGTTTGAAAACAATTGGTCAAAACCCATTTTCCATAAGAAAATTGCGGGGTCCTTTAAAGTGCGTTTATCTCGAAAACAGTTGCCCCTAGAGACCTAAATGAAGTATACATTTTTGATGAAGTGCGAATTATAGTAACTTCTTTTTAAATAAACAAGTCAATAAACTAAGCCCAAAAAAAGTTATGCCATCTAAAACAAGTGGAGTAGGCCGTAGCTGGCTACCAGCAACATTAAAAGTATGGACAAATTTAAATTTCTCCCCTCAAAAAATCCACAAATTCCCAATTTGGTACCGCTATGTCATTTAGTTAAGAAATTATTACAAAATAATGAATACAAAATTAAAAGTTTGACACCCTGTATCTTAGTTATTATCAACTTTGGGATTAGGCAAGTTTACGTTAATTGCATTATTTCGACCTAAGGAATCTGCTGTTGCTCTTTGATCCAATACTTCTGGGACACCCTGTATAAAACACATTGTAGAGTTAAGAAAACTACATGAATTATTATCAATCACTACATTACTTATGATTTATTTTTAACAGAATATTAGAAGACACATAAGATGAGCAAACTTTAAATGTTTTAAAGAATAAATTGCCTTGACTTTTGCAAAAATTTTAACTTGTTTGTATGTCCATTCAAAAAAAAAAAGGAAAATCCTAATGACAAATAAATTAATAAAGAAAGTTCATTCAGGACTATATGAAAAGTTTATGAATGTAGTTTTGTAAAATAATTAAATTTATGTTTTTTTGCGCTTAAGGTTGTATGTTATTTAGCAAGGAAAAAAAAATATTAGGTAGCTTTAAAAAGAAGTTGAAAATTATTTATTATACCTTCCAAAACAATGTACTTACATCTCAAGCTTCCCAAATATAAAAAATGTAACTGCTGACACTTAGTTTAAATGAAAAACACATGCTGTTACATTGAGTATATATTAAATTGTCAGACAACACAAACATTTTATTTGTTATCTTATTGTAACACCTAATTTTAAAGAAGCTGCTTCTGAAATTTTTTTATGAATTACATTTACCTCATCTTGTGTTAATGTTTTCTCCATATGTCTATAAGTAATACGATAACAATGACTAGTTTTTTTTGTCTTTGAATGGGTAAAATTGTCTATAAGTTGTACTTGTTCAATTAGGTCACCTCCTTCTGTCCGGACTAAATCATAAAAATCATTACTGGAAAATTCAGTATTCTGGGGTAACCAAAAGCTCATATCATTTATACACTGTGGATATTGGCTTATGGCTTTATAAGTAATAGGTGTGTTAGGATCAACTACTTTAAACTGATTCAAAAATCCTGTATCTTGAGACCAAAACAATCTAATGTCAGGTATCTTGTATAAACACATAGCAACACGTTCCAAGCCTATACCAAATGCATAACCTATTCGATTAGTAACACCGGAATTCATGAGAATATGCTGTTGCATAATACCACAACCCAGTAATTCTAACCAGTCACCATCATAGAACACTTCCAGTTCCCAGGAAGGTTGAGTAAAAGGAAAATAGGTGCTAACCCAGCGGTATCCAACATCACCAAACAAATGTTTTGTTAAACCTTCTAAAGTATTTTTTAATTCCAGCTCCATTAGTTTCATGGCTTCCAAAGTATGACAGGCCTGTTTTTCTTGATTACCAAAATTGTATGTATTATTTCCTGTTTCAAAAAGTTGTAGATTATTATCCTGAAATATTTCATCTCTGGTTTTTAGTCTTACTGCGTCCAACTGATGGAAAACTGGATAATGTGTTCTGTCTATTTCATCTCTTCGATATACATCACCAACCATTATAAAGTTATTTAACCCAGTTAGTAATAACTCTGATTGATGTGCAGTCATATGTGCCCTAAGTAAATAGTTCTTATTTATATAATAACAGTCGCTTTTAGATCGTGAAACATGATCTTTGGGTATTAGTAAACTATCGAAATTCTGGTTAATGGTTACCACTGGAGGCAAACTATCAAACACTGAAAAAATTGGATTTTTTCTTGAATTAACAAAAGTCTTGTAAAAGTAGCTTATTATTTTTTGATGAACAAGATTTAACGGGTGATGTTTCTGTAAATGTAAATTTCTGCCAACATGACTTAAAATTCTGTCCGTAATATTTGTATAATCATCTTTGATATAGGATTTACTAAAAATGTTTATATCTTTTGGCTGAGCTTTGGTAGCCGACGATGAAAATTTTCTATAAATTACAAATCTTGGTGGTTTTAAACCTACCAAAATCATTTTCATCAAGGAACGTCGGAAAAGAAACAAAATAATATATAAACCATAGAATAACGTTAGGTTTACTTAGGTTAGGTTACCTCAACCAGAAAATAGGGCTACGTTCGAGAACCTCGTACTAGTTGGTATAAATTAAAAATTTTATCCATTATACAACAGGTAATTGTCTCGAAAGTTGCCTCCTCGCCGATTTTGACCAAATTTGGTATATGGGGGTTTTTTGGGGCGCTGATTACGAATCTGAAAAAATATTTTTTCGGCAACGTTTCGTTTTCGAGATATTCATCATCAAAGTTGAAAATCAAACTAACCTTATTTACACTATTCCTCCTTCTTTTTGCACAGAATTCTTCATTTTTACACTAAATTGGCACAGAATATTTTAAAAACACCTTTTCAAAACTTGTTTTTATATCTATTTTACACCTTTTTTCCATTTAATTGCAAACCTCCACTTTCACACGTCGGATCGTGGCCGCAACCATGTATACACTAGGGAATCATGGCTGCCTAGCTTAAAAGTGAAGCTTCGCAATTTATGGGAAAAAAGGTGTAAAATAAATAAAAATATAAGGTTTTAAAGGGTGTTTATAAAATATTGTGTGCCACTTTTTATAAAAATCAAGAATTGTGTACAAAAAGAAGGGGGAATATAGTGAAAATAAGGTTAGTTTGATTTTCCACTTTCATGATGAATATCTCGAAAACGAAACGTTGCCGAAAAATATTTTTTCAGATTCGTAATCAGGCCCCAAACCCCGTATACAAATTTGGTCAAAATCGGAGGGATCAACTTTCGAGACAATTACCAAAATAAATTGTAAGCAAAATTTGGATCAATATATATATATATATATAATATATATATATATATATATATATATATATATATATATATATATATATAAAAATATATATATATATATATATATATATATATATATATATATATATATATATATATATATATATATATATATATATATATATATATATATATATATATATATATATATATATTATTTATTATATATATATAAACTATATTACTTGTTTTTGGGGTTTTTCGGTCATTTTTAAATAAAAATCAATGTTTAATTGACGTTTCGGTTTATTTAGTTAAACCATCATCAGAATATCAACTATATTGTAAAAATTACAAGCACTAGATTAGGTATTATATCAACCACTGAACAAGAATGTATTAGAATGTTATCTTAACGTGCTTGTAATTTTTACAAATATAGTTGATATTCTGATGATGGTTTAACTAAATACCAACAGTAATAAAGTTTAATATTGAAGGTTTATATTCAAAAACAAATATAAAAAAAATAATAAAGTATAATATATATATATCAAACAGTCAAAAAAAAAAACCAATATATATATATATATATATATATATATATATATATATATATATATATATATATATATATATATATATATATATATATATATATATATATATATATATATATATATATATATATAAAATTATCTTTATAGTGAAGAGAAGGGTAATAAATATTTATACCTCCAAAGGGTCAAAATTTCACAATATATGAAAATTAGATGAAAAGATGCTTATTTTATCGAATGAACAATTTTGCACCCTCTTCAACCCCAGTTATACTTAATTGTTAGTACGGATTACATTTCTGGTCTTTGACATGTTAAAAATTAAATTTAGCGACATCAGAAACCCCTAGATGTATATTTTCAGATTAAAAATTGTTTATTCTATCAACTTTTTATATTCAACTATTTATATATATGCGCATTTTAATACAGAGTATTTAAAAAACATAAACCTATGTCGAGCATTAAAGCAGATGTGTTTTATTACAAAATATTTCCAAACGTGTAAAGGGACAATGGACTACACAACGAGCAAGCAATAAATCAATTACTGCTGCGGGGATATGTTTGTGTCACGAGCCGAAGCTTAGTGACGTAAATCTGAGTAATGACCAATTCTTCTATGAAATATTTTTACGGTGATTCTAGAATAATACTAAGAAACGAATATATAATATACTTCTTAATTACCTCTTAAAACTAGGAAAAACAAATTATTTTAGAGACTGGTGGTTTAGAAAATATCTAATTTTAAGTGATTATTGGTGATGACTGTCATTTAGGAATTATTGACCAACATCAATATCCATTTGATTGTCATGCCTTTATCTATAATCCAAGACATTGTCCAAAAGTGTTGTTGGCAAATATTTTATATTTTCCGCATGTCGTACATAACTTAATAACTATGCAATACTAGCAACATGTGCACATATCCCAATAGTTCATGCGCCAGATTTGCAAGTGCAATAGTTGCTGCGAATGAAATTCTGATCATGTATAATCTAGAGCTGGTATTTGCTTCTATTTCGGAATCTAGAAAATACCCTAAGTCTAATTACATGTTCTGTGTCATTATTTTCCTCAATGTAAATTTTGTTTTGTCTTTACCTATGTCTAGTATTTTGTACATAAGATGGTGCTTGCTTAAGCTAATAAATTCCTACAGTAAGGTATTCCAACGACAACTGCAGAAACACTGAAATGGGGTTGTCCTCTTGTGGAACCCATCTTGCTCGTCGTTGCTGAATGTGTTTGGCCTCGATTCTGATTTTCAATTCTTTCGGCAAATTCACCTTACAAAGTAATTCTTGGGCCAGCTCAGCATTAGCACCTTGCATAGTTATAGGTGGAAAGTACATGTTTAGAATTCCAGCACAAATTAAAACATGATCTTGCAAAAAATGTACTGCATGGGGAATGGAAATTCGATGGCCGTAAAACTTGAAACTACTTTTATAGTGGCCATTTCGTGCTTTGACTATCCATCTTGTATTGGCCACCAATCTGGACATATTTGCTTCATCTACGGATAGTTGCAGCTATCCCTGTCTGATCGTAGCTGGTATTCTATGTTTAATGTCTAGTTGGTCCAGTAATGGGGTCGAATCTATGTAACCTCTATCTACAATTAAAATATTGCCTTCTTAAAAGATATGGCGAAGCACTTGAATGTTGTTGTTAAATTTAACCTGCGATGTTGCGAAGTCATTATTTCAAACATCAGCAAAATATGGAACAAGTTCACTCAAAATAAATCCACCTGGTGCGACTATAAGGATTGGTTTTAGTATATGTGTAATGTGAGTTCCCGATTAGGGTTAGGGTTGTATAAAGTATTAGCGAATTCCAAAATATGATTTTGTATGTAATTTTGTCTTGTTATCGAATGAGGTCCAACATTTTCTTCTATAAAAAGAATTTTCAGAAACTGAGGATCTTTGTCAATCGCCATGCTTACGGCTTGTTTTGAGCTGTAATTAAAAATGACTTTAAACAAAACCAACTGCAAAAGCATTTGCAGTTGGTTACGTTTAATTCGTATAAGTTAAACAATAAAAGGCAATCCTGGGGTTATCTGTCGGTGCTCACAGACTCGAACATTTTCTGAGCCATAAATATTCTGTATTAAGAAAATATGTACTGTGCACTTGTAAGAAAGGCTTTTTAGGGCAACAGGAACATTTTCACAAATCAAGCATCTACTTATGAAGAGTTTTCATAACATTTAATCTGACGCAAGATAGTAGTATTGAAGTAGATTGACGCTCTGTATTGACGTTTTAATTAATTTTCCTTCTTTAAAACTTTTTTGTGTTATTGATAATCATTTTTTTTTAACAATATTGTATCTTATGATAGTTTTTTCTCTGTGTATTGTTTTAATAAACATTTATAATGCTTTGGTCGTCAGTAAATAATAAGGATCAAGTTGAATAATTTTACTGGTGAAGGAAAAGGGCTATTGCATTCACTGACCTTCATAATTGCATCTTATAAGGTGGATTTATTAATACAAACAACAACAAAAAATAGATTATACAATATTTCCATAAAGTCTTTATACAAGAAAATAACAAAATAAAAATAAGAAATTATATTAAAGATCACAAACTTATTTTAACCTTTAAGCATATACTTATAGAGGCAGCCTTGCTACTAGGCAGCGAGCGAGAGCGACAGAAAAATTACAGTATAACCTTCTTCTCTCGCTTCCCGTGCTCATTGGTCGGTGGGAAGGTTGTATCCCACTCGTCGTGCTGATTCGTCAGCCGGTCCTCCTCGACCAATTAGCACGTTGGAGCGAGAGAGAAAGATTATATTTTGATTCATCTTTCTCTCTTGCACGCTTTTTGGCACCGCCTAACTGGGAGGCTGAATCAATAGTGATATGCTGGAAAATTTAAACTTTTTATTTTATTTTTACTTGAAATCACAACTGAATAATATATGTGCTATTAGAACATGTGAGAGAATGACATGTTATCATAAAATAAAGGATCGCTTTAATCCTATAAATTAGATTTTATAAAAAAAACACTATATAGTTTTCTTTATTTTAGAACTATTAAAAGCACACAACAATCCGCTTTATTCCGTTCCGTCAATGCTGCCCAAGCAAACATGCAGATTTTGCATTTACAGCCCCTTAGAAACACAGACCTTATCAAATATATATATTATACCCTATAATTTTATTTATATATATTATATTAAAATAACAATTATAATATTAATTAATTATTTAATATAAATTTTATATATATATATATATATATATATATATATATATATATATATATATATATATATATATATATATATATATATATATATATATATATATATATATATATATATATATATATATATATATATATATATATATATATATATATATATATATACAGTAAAGCGCAGAGCACTACGAACATAGGACGATTCTGGACGATTTTGGATGTACCTAAAAACGCCGCACGCATTGCTTATCGATCAATAATTTTCGGCAAACAAATTTACAAGACGCGCGTCGGCCGGCAAAGCGATCAACTCAATACGTTTATTCCTGAAATAATTCTTTACTATCGAACACTCGACAGCTATAGTTGACGGTGTCGATTATTTGAGACCAAAAAAATTTTTTTTAAATAAAATAATAATTATTAATAATGGACGTTCACGAACTGGAAGAAAAAATTTAAATTTTTAAATGGTATCACCGTGGAAATCCTGATAGGGGAGTAAGGGAATTATTTATTAATTTATTTCCAACCAGGCTTACCCCACAATTTTCACTATTCACCGAGTCATTAAAAACTTTTTGACATTTGGTTGTTTAACTCCAAGAAAACATAAACATGATAGTGCACCAGAAGAAAACAACGAAAGGGAAATGAAGGAAATTATAGTAGTGGCAAGTGCTATTGAAAATCCTACAATTTTATTAATACAATTGTACAACAGGTTAATTTGAGCAAAGGATCAGTGGAAAGAGTGCTTAAAAAATGAATACCGATCCTACAAACTAAGAAAAACCCATGAAATTTTCCCTGATGATCATTTTAGACGAATGCAATTTTGTGAAAATGTAATGGAAAATAACAATGAAAATTTTATAAAAAACATTGTTCTTCATGGTCTCACCCAACGATTTTTTTCTCTGGGGTCTCGAAAAATCACAAATTTATGGTTTCCAGCAGAATAGGGCTAATAATCTACAAGAATAGCAACTGCAAATTGAGAATTCTTTTACTATTATTACCCTTAACATTCTAGCAAATGTCAGAAGGCGTTTTTATGACAATCTTGGTTATTGTTTGGCTCAGGAAGGTCGTTTATTTGAGCATCTTTGATAACTTGAAAGATTTTTTCTTTTTTTATTCTATGAATGCACATTAATTTATTTTTTAAAAAATATCTTCTACGTTCCATTATTTATTTGAGAAAATTATTTTATTTTATTAGGAAAAATTGTTTGGTTCTTAAAACCGTAGCAAACGTTACGGTCTCGTAAGCAACTACTTTTAAATTTATGGCTGATAAGAAATACAATGTGATAAGAAATCCGATCGAAGACGGTTGATGCTAGCTAACTCCTGTTACTTGCCTATAAACACTGCATATTCTTACTGAAAATAAAAACGTAGTACACAACTAAACTGGGCAGATAACTCTTCCGAATTTATCACCGTACTCCCCACCAGTCCCAACCAAAAATGGGCCACGTGAGGAAACGAGAAAGAAATTAAAATGCAAGCCAAAAAATTATTATTGGTGTTTTAGAATTGGGTACATCCAAAATCATCCAGGAGCCTCCTATGTTCGCAGTACGGTGCGCTTTACTGTATATATATATATATATATATATATATATATATATATATATATATATATATATATATATATATATATATATATATATATATATATATATATATATATATATATATATATATATATATATATATATATATATATATATATATATATATATATATATATATTTTAATATATATATATATATATATATATATATAAATATATATATATAACAAAACACCGCTTCTTATGAGAGCGTTGTCTAAAAGGTGCTGTAAAATGCAAATTCTGTATGTTTTTATGCTTGGGAGGCATTGACGGAACGAGGAATAAAGCAGGGATCGTTGTGTGCTTTTAAAGTTTTAAAATAAAGAAAACTAGGGTGTTTTTTTTTTTCGATAAAATCATAATCTTATAGGATTAAAGCGATCCTTTATTTTATGACAACCTGTCATTCTCTCATATGTTTTAATAGCACATAAGCAGTTGTGATTTCAAGTGAAAATAAAATAAAAAGTTTAAAGTTTCCAGCATATTCCTACTGATTCAGCTTCACCGTTAAGACAGTGCCAAAAAGCGTGCAAGAGAGAAAGATGAATCAAAATATAATCTTTCTCTGTCGCTCCAACCTGCTAATTGGTCGAGAAGGACTGGCTGACGAATCAGCACGAGTGGGATATATACCCTTCTCACCGACCAATGAGCACGTAGAAGCGAGAGGGAAAGGTTATACTGTAATTCTTCTGTCGCTCTCGCTTGCTCCTCTATAAGTATATGCTCAAAGGTTAAAATAAGTTGTGATTTTTAATGTAATTTCTTATTTTTATTTTTTGTTATAGTTTGTCCAAGCTAACATTTTTGTGTTGGCTTACATGTTCAAAAACAAAAATTACTAGACTCAACGTCAAAATCAGCTGATTGGGGTAAATCACCCAGTAATGGATTAAAGACATTTCAATTTTTGTATTAATTTTTTTTTGTGTTTGGGTGTGTTATTTCGTGTTTTAAAGTAATTAGTGAGATTAGAGATTACTCTGCAGTGTTTTTATTTTTTTTTGTGCGGACTATTTAACATTTTTTATATTTCATAATTTATTTAATTTTGGACTAAATTTTTATTTTTATTGGTTTTAAGAAAAAACCACTAGAATAGATGTTTTTTAGTGTATAAATCACAATGATTACTGTATTTCCAGTTTGGAAAAGCTTTGAAACCCACTTCAGAGCTGTGATGAGTCGGAGGTAAGAAAATATAACCTAAGAAATATTTTTTGAAAAATGATGCTATCAGAATACTGATCTTGCAAAAGGTAAAATAACTCGTTTTAAGAGTATCATAATCTAAAAATACATCCTCAGATGTGCCAGATATTTTAAGATTTAAATATATTTATGAATGTTTTTTTTAGGATCGCATAGTGGCAGTTGCTGACAAAATAAGAAGCAATATATGAAATTTATAAATAACTTAGGCTTAATGGAAAAATCAAATGTGCAACGCATGAAAAGGAAATTTTCAAAAGGTTTTATGGAAAATGAAGATTTAGGAGAAAATAAAAATCTTTGGGTGTTTCTTGATGAAACCTGGATCTTCTCGAAGAGCTCTTTCCGCAGGTCTTGGCAGGATGACGATGTATATTTTAGTGGAAAGGTAAAACATTCTAATGACTAATTATACGCTAGAAAAAAATTGTACTTTCCTGCACTTAAGGAAAAATTGAAGGGCCCATTTTTTTAAATCACAAGGTTAAGCACTTTTACAATCCTCTAATAAAACCTTGTTTTGCCTTATAAATTATCACAGTTTTACAAAAAAGCTTCCTGTTTCTCTTTTAGGAATATTTTTACAGTTTCTGCTCCGAAGCATTAGCTGTCATAATTCCTTCTTTTGTATATCCCAATTAGAGCAAATTAAAGTCTACTCAGATGCATCCTTTGTCCACTTCACATTTCCCACTTTTTCCGCACCTTCATCTCTAGAGTTTCAGACTACGAAATCATATCAGTAATTTACATCTGACTTCACTCTAGACACCTCGTAGTATGTGAACACTTAGACTTTAAGCATAAGGGGTATCCTAGAACAATACACATATATGACAGATTCGGTAGATACCTCAGTTAGGGTCTCTTTCATACATAGTACATATGATTAAACCTGTAGCTCTTAGACAACATTAAACTACAGAACACACTTGCTGCATTCTTATGAAATATTAAAGTATATTTAATTAAAAAACTAATGAAATATTTATATTTTCCTTAGATACATTATTCTACATGCTGGTTCAGAAAAAGGTTTGGGTTTATGGTGCCAGTAGAAGTTTTAAATCTAAAACAAAAACAGGAGATTACCATGGAAGCTGAAAATTTTGAGAAGTGGGTTAGAGATGATCTACTACCTAATTTGAAAAGGCCTTCA